>JAASFJ010000083.1:0-44590 GCA_023333755.1 Globisporangium uncinulatum | reverse complement strand
GTGTACTCGTCAGCGAGGATCTCGAGGATCTGGGACACTGCCGAGGGGAAACAGAAGCCAGAGATCTCCGTCCTGCCATGGCCATCCATCCATTGCAGCTCACTCAGTACGGACGTGACGAGTCTGATGGATGGGATCTGGAGAATGTACGCAAGCAACCACAGAGCGAGGGCCGCACCTAAACATGGTGCTGGTGGTGGACGGCTCGCTGCCTGCTGTCAGCCCTGCTGCGACCGAGCCCATGTACTTAACACGGAGCGACTGGATCGCGGCATTCGCGAACGGATACTGTGCGTAGATCTCGGGGACGTCCTCTTTAGTCAGCGCTGCATCCGGTCGGGACCCAGCGTCATCCGTAGGACGCGCACAGCTCAGTCAGTCGATGCTGCCTCATCGTGTCATCATCCTCTTCCAGCAGCGTGCAAGCAAACGCCAAGACTGAACGAACACACGTACGCTTGCGGTTGACGAGGAACTCGTACAGTCCATGAACGGCTTGGTGGCCACTAAAGAACAGGAGCGAGTCGGCGCCGTGAACGTTCTGCTGAGGCATCGCAGTCGCTTCCATCGCCACGAGCTCGGCTTCAAGCAGCTCGAGGTGGTCCATGTCGCGCACTGTTGAGCGTGCAGCGCTGTACGGAATCGTGTACGCAATGTTGAGATGGTGCAGCGCTTTTCGGACCCGCGCTGTCGACTGCGACACGACTGCGCACAGCCGTGGCTTCCGAGACTGCACCACCGTCTCAGCCTTCGAAGCTTTGTCTGTAGACGCCTCCTGCTCTCGCAACTGCAGGCACACATCAAGGAGCAGCGGGTGCCTCCGGTCGCTGGCGCTCGATGCTGAAGAGTCCAGCGTCGCTGACGCGTGTGGCGTCTCGTGGAAGAAACACGCGACAAAGTCGCTTGCTCGCACGTACAACAACGTCCGTCCGTCGTCGCTGCTGTGTTGCGGATCGCGAAAGCCAAAGTACGCGTCTCGGAGCGCCTCTTGCCACTGGCGCAAGCGCGAAGCGTAGAACTGGAGTTCGTCCCGGACGACATCCGTCTTGGAAGCGTCGTGCTTCGTTGCGACAGCCATGCGGTTGAGGGTGATGGAGGCCGGTAGTGAGGTCGCCGGGTACACAAAGTACCGTAGCGCACGGTGCCACCGGACTTCATTCGGCTGTCAGTCCAAGCAGCAAAGTCCCACGGCCAGTAAGAGTGTCAGAGCTCCTCAGATTGCGAGCAATGGGTTTAGCAGAGCAGTAGCAGTCGCACAAAGTAGTAGCTGCAGATCAACAGCACACGCACCATTGTGTCGGCTAGCGCTGATGTGTTGTCCGCGAATGTCTTTATGGAAGTCCGCTTGGTCGCAGCGCTTGAAGGAGCGACGACACCAATGACTCCAGCTATCAATCAAGCGAAGCGAATGCACCACTGACACACGCACACCGTCAAGCTCACCTCAAACGAAGAAACGGCAGTGGGAACGCCGTGAGTATCGTCATCTTCGCCTTTGGAGTCACGTCGACCGGGAGTTGCGCCGTCTGGGACAAGCGCAATTGTGTCAACCGACAGTCTCATTCTCATTCCCTATATGAACCACCCGTAGACTCCAGCGAGCGCAACACAGTAGCGTACATGGAACTTGGAAGGCACGTCTGCAAACGCACGGTTCTGGAGCCGCTGGCGCTTCCGATCCACCGCCGACCAGTTGTAGAACGAATTCAGCCGCGAGACTCCAGACGTGGTCCTTGAGAGCGACGCCGCAGCAGCTGTCGCGCTCCTTGCAGCTGATGCCAAGTCACCAGAGTCGCTCTTCAAAGCGGATCCGGTCGGGTCCTCCACCGACGCATTTCGCTTGGCATCGACGTCGTTCGCAGTTGCATCGTCGTCCTTTTCCAGCAGAACAACCCTAGCGCCGCTACAGGTACGGATCCACCACAGCTACTGCCTCAGCCACATCCGCTTTCTTCCTTGAGTATCTCCAGTGTGTGCTGATGACGCACTCATGCGTCTCATCCCGATGCGCCACCGCCACCGCGCCGTTCTTCTCCAGTTCGTCATCGCGTGTTCCTCCTACTGTTGCTTCAGACGCTACAGTGCCAAGCAGTTTGGCTGCACGCCGCCGCCGCTGTGCACGCAGTACCACCACAATCAGCACCTCTCTTGAGCATCAGCTCTGAACACCGCCACTCAACCAAAAGACGTACACGCAGCTCCATCGGCAGCAATCGCTTCTTTGCGAGAGCAGCACCTCTGGAGGCGCCAGAGACGCGACGCTCTAGCAGTCGCGGACCACCTGCGCGTTGTGCACCTGCAGCCGCGGACCCAGTGCTCGGGGTGTCGTTGTGCTCGAGCATCGGCGCTGCCGCGTCGTCCTCCTCGTCATCGCCCATTAGATCCATTTTATTCGGTGTGCAAAAGTGACAATCAAAATGAGCTGTCTGAACTTGTACAAAATTACAATTCAGTCACTCGTTTTGACAACATTTACAAAAAGAGCGGAGCCATTCGTGCAAGCAACTCAAGCACTTGCTGATCACTTGACAACAACGTGGACAGTTGCTCCCAATGACGGTGACTACGACGGAAGCGGCGGATGGTGGACACCACGTGATCCTCTTCTACAAGTACGCCGAGGTAGCGAGCCCAGAGGCAGCGCGTGTCGAGCAGGAGGTGCTGTGCCAACGGCTCACGCTCGTCGGTCGCGTGCTCATCAGCACTGAAGGCATCAACGCGACGCTCTCGAGCCCGAGCCGTGCCGCGATCGACGAGTACATTGCGTTCCTGTGCGGCCACGCGCAGTTCGCAATGGCAGCCGAGGATTTTAAGCACAGCTTCCACGAAGCCACCACTGCGCCGTTCTGCGAGCTCGTCATCAAACACGTGCGCGAGATCGTGTCGACTGGTGGTGTCGTCGCGCGGCCCAACATGGACGCGACCGACGAAGAGCGCGGGTACCTCACGCCGCAGCAGTTCCACGAAGCCATGCGGGAGGCGCTTGCGAACAAAGACAAGACCGTGGTCCTCGACGTGCGCGCACACAAGGAGTTCCTTGTCGGCCACTTTGAAGCCGCAGTCGACCCGGAGGTGAAGAACTTCTCCGAGTACTACGCGTTCCTGCAGCACCGCCTGGACGACATGAAGGGTAAGAAAGTGCTCATGTACTGCACTGGCGGCATCCGGTGTGAGAAAGCGTCGAACTTTCTGCGCAGCAAAGGACTGGAGGACGTGCACCACCTCAAAGGCGGCATCCACAAGTACCTCGAAGCGTACGAAGACGGCGGCTTCTTCAGAGGCAAGAACTTTGTGTTTGACAAGCGGTGCGTGCGAGGACGACGTGCGGGTGGTAGACAACCGAGCGGGTGGGTGGGTAGTTGGTTGGTTGGTCGCAGAGCTACGCTGACTGACGGACGCATCGTGTGTGACTAGCGTGCTCATGAGTGCGCAGAACAGCGCAGTGGTCGGCCAGTGCATCGAGTGCAAGACCCCGCACGACGAGTTCAGCGGCCGCAAGGTCTGCTCCGTCTGTCGCGACCTCGTGCTCGTGTGCGACCCGTGCTTCAGTGCGCGGTCTGGCGAAGTGCACTGCACGGACCACCAGTTCCTCAAGCACTGCTACGTCACGTTCGTGCAGTACGTGCCGCGCGACGAGCTGGTCGCGCACCAAGACGCGCTCGAAGCGATCTACCAACTCCACGCGGTCGAGAAGGGCTGGAAGAACAAGCGGCGCACGATCCGGAACCAGATCAACAAGATCGCTGCTCGGCTCGAAGCGATCGATGCAGACCCGGAAGCCGCACTGGTGCTGAGCTCGCTCCACCCGCGGCCGATCCACTGCCGCACGTGCGGACTCGCGACGTGCTACGGCAACTGCTGGGGGTTCTGGAACGACTTTCCTGCGGCGGCATCGCAGTAGATCGACTGATGTAAGACCGGGAAGCGTCCGAATGGGCCGCACACTGAGCTGCGTCGATTCAAACGACGCTGTCTATAGTGTGTGTGGAACAAGCTGACGCGATCGAAGTGGCGTTGTATACAGCGCAATTGATCGTCCTTGTTACGTTAGTCGGCTTAGAGTCCGAGTTCCACATAACAAACGCATTGCTGAGACAGGAGCTAGCTCAGTTCCCGAGCCACTGCTTGCGCGCAGCGACCGCAGTCTTGCCGTTGTCGCTGAAGAGACCGTCGAGGCCGCGGTTGAAGAAGTCGAGGTACTCGTTGATCGGGTCGTTCGAGTAGTTCGCCGCGACACGGAAGCTCTCGTCACGGAATGTGTACGCGTGCACGAGCAGCCCGCGTGCGTGCGCGTCTTCGATCACTGTGTTGTTCACGTACGTGTAGTAGTCCGAGTCGCCCACTCGGCCATCGCCGTCGACATCGACCGCCTCGCCCGTGACCGGGTCGACCTTGACTGGCCGCACCTCGACAATGTCGCGCTTCCATGGCGAGATCACGTCTGCGTACGTCTTGACCTCGTCGAGCCCGGCCTTGGAGATGACGTCGTACGACGTGCCTGGGCGACCGCTGACAACCCAGTCGTACGGCGGGATGGGGTTGTCCACGAGCTGCACGAGCTTGACTGTCGAGACTTTGCGGATCTCTTTCAGGTTGTTCATCTCGAACGACTGGACGAACACAGGCGCGTCACGGTGGTTCCACCCGGCCTTCTCGAGCGTCGCGAGAAGCTTCTCTTCGAGGGGGAGACCAAGCGAGCGGTGGTACGTCGGGTGCTTCGTCTCGGGGTAGATCCCGATCGGGCGGCCGACCTCAGTGGCCTTGGACTTGGCAAGTGCCACGATCTCGTCGAACGTTGGGATCTGGAACTTGCCGTTGAAGCTCTGGTCGCGCTCCGCGAACGCCTGCTTAGCACGCAGTGTCTTGATCTCTGCAAGCGTGAAGTCGCTCACGAAGAAGCCCGTGTCGTCGACGCCGTCCACCTTGACGGTCTTCCTGCGGCTCGCGAACTCGGGGTGGTCCGACACGTCGGTCGTCGCGATGATGTTGGGCTCGTGACGTGCGATGAGCACGCCGTCCTTGGTGCTCACGAGGTCCGGCTCGATGAAGTCGACGCCCATCTCAATGGCGAGCGTGTAGCCCTCGATCGTGTGCTCGGGGAGGTACCCCGGCGCACCACGGTGGCCAACGATGAGCGGCGTCTTCTTGCCCGGACCCGAGGTCGGAGACGGAACTGGCGCAGCTGTAGGTGCGGTTGTGGGCGTGCTGGGCGAGGTCGGCGCTGGAGTCACGCCTGCATCGCCGCAGGTGACTTGGTCGCCCATGCTGGCAGCGGTGGCGCAGGCCAGGAGGAGCGCTCCGGCGTACAAGATCTTGACCATCGTGATCGTGTGGGTGTGGAGAGGTGGCGGAGCGTACCGGGTCGGGTGGGGAGCTTGTGCGTCGGAGCGAGCAAATCGCTGAATGACAACGTCTCCGTTGAGGGACAACCCGAAGTGGCCAACGACAGCAAGTCAACATCACTTCTGACTCCAAGAGAGTCAGAGGTGATGTTGAGATTCGACGACAGTGCTGTTTTTGTGCACAATATTCGTAATGGTGCCCGTTTGCATCTTGCCGCATCTTGGCAACTTGGCAAGTCCCTTGAGTTTGAGCGTCAGGAAGGCTGTCAAACTCAAGCGACTTCCGGGCGCAATGAGCTGCTTTCGTCAGTCAGCGAGCTCGTTCGCGTCCGTGTTCGTTGTTTTTGCAGAGCTTTGCTTCTTGGCGCAATAAAAATTCACGAATGTCGTTGTCTGGTCTCCGAACACACACTTCGGATACTATTTTCTGTGGCGAACACGCCGCGAGGGACCTCCAACACGTCGAAGTGAGGACGACCTTGGCTTCACCACAGCCATCAATTTGACTGGCAGCCAGGAAGCTTGGGGCCACGGCACTCTCCCCTTATGCTCATCCGCCTAACTTGCTTTGCAGCTCTTCAAAGGCGTTGTCTGTCTGCGCAAGTCGCGCGAAGGACGACCGAGAGATGTGTGCCTACTGGGAAGATAAGGGATCGATCTGTCGCGTCCAGGTGGCTGGCATTTGTGTGCAAAGCAAGCGACGACTCAAAACGCGAGCCGCTGCGCTTACGGTTCGTCAACTCCTGCCGGTGTCATCGATATCGCAGTGCGGACAGCGCTCAAAGTGGCCCCACGCAAGCCATTGACACTTCACGCCAACGCATAAGAAAGTTTCTCGCACAAGTAAAGTGCATGGTCTCCTTAATGCTGGTACCGCAAAACGCTACTGTATTGACAGAGCTGGAGCTTCAGTCGGCTTGCATGACCCACACATACCAAGGACCACAACGACAGGAAGCGTAGCTTTGTCAAGACGCAGACACTATCGGCAGAACCAGCTGATTGCCTGGCATACAGTCATTGCACAAAGCCCCACATGGAGAGACACACTACTGGAAGCCTTCCAAAAATGGACCAAGTGAGTGGTTGGTTCACTTGAACCAAGCATTTGGTCACCTGGACCAAGTTGGTGACACGACAAAGCAGTCTCACCAAACGACTTCGTTGGTACACCAACAGTGCTGTGCAAAACTATAGACGCACCCACTTTTTCGGCTGTAACTTTGAAGGGACCCTTTCTAAACCGTGTATTTGGCTGTTTCTTCAAGTATCAAATTAGAAAGGGATGGTGAGTTGTTGCGATCTTTGCGGGAGAGGTCGTTGGGCTTTCGCCTGCTAGTTCGACAGGTCACTTGCCAACTCACGGAGCAACGAACAGCTCTCGCTGCCATAAAGCAAACGCCGCTCCGCAAGGTAAAGGGGAAGGACTTTGGCAACGACGAGCTCGAATGTACGTCAAGACATACCTTGTTACGCGAGAAAAAAACCAGGAGGTTGTCGAAAGAAGTCGAGGTGAGCGAGGTGGTGCTCACGAACGCCTGCCAAGATCTTGAAGGGTAAAGTATTGTCCGCGCGCTTTGGTCCGGCTGATTCAAGGACGCTGATGTGAGTGTGTTGCGCTCTCGGACGCTCAGGCGGATGCGCATAAGCGCGAGCCTCGCCAGCTCTCTCGTGCGCTTCGCTCGGAGCGCGTCCCTTGCGGCAAAGTGAAGCCATGCCGCGAGGCGGATCGGTCTCGGCATCTTGCGAATTTCGCACTGTGTTAGTGTTGATATGTTTGGTCTATTTCTGGCTGGCAGCTTCGGACAAAGGGCTAACCAAGTGCGTTTGGTTATGGGGTACCAAAGTTTGGTCAAGCATGCTTGGTCCATTTTTGGAAGGCTTCCACTCGCACCCAGGAGCAACGTCTAAGGAGGATTCGCCGTCGCTTCGGTTGAGCAGCGAGCAGCTGACTGAGGAGGAAGCACTCCGTGTCACGGAGTCTGGACAGCCAGGTCTGTGCTGAAAATGATTCTGATGAAATTCTGATGCAAACGTAACAATGTCTTTTTTACCACATTCGACATTTTAAACTCTTACAGATCTGTAGACGTTTTAAAACTATCAAAAGATATATGTGTGGACCACAAACACTCGAAAATAGACTAAAGAGTTCTTTCAGAGGCCTTCAGCTAACAAACATCAAGTCAAAAGAAATCTGAAGGTCAAAATACGATATTTGAGACCATCCCATACAAAAGTATCCTTATGGTCATTTTGAGGTTTATTAACCGCGTATACACCGAGATACCTCTTTACTTCAGCTATCCATTGAGTCGCTGCTCGAAAACAGCGCAGTTCTGGTTGCTGAGATCGAGTCTCTCAAAAAGTTACCTCGGTTAAGAATGAAAAATGAGATTTCAGATTTTGGTATACAATTGCCAAGTAAATTTTGCTCTTTAAATGAGACTTTAAACTCCCTCAAAACGTATCTGGAACTGTGTCAAATCTGTTCAAATATCAATCAAATTAGACCCATTTTGAATTGATTGTCAACACTGTTTTTCTGATTTTGCCACTCCGAGTTTTTGGAAGGATGTTATCCACTGAGTTTAAAGTCCTTTAGCAAAAACCTCAAAATGACCATAAGGATATTATTTGTGATGATTGATCAACAAATAATATGAATGGTGTGGTTCACTCGTATCCACTGAAAACCAACCACTTGTCCAAGTCACCAACCAATCTCCAAGCCAAGAGCTCCAGCGTTCCAACAGCGCTTCAGTAGCTCCACCTCTTCGCCCCAGTCGCGCCACCAGCACCAGCACCAGCACCAGCACCAGCACCAGCACCATGGCCAAGGGACTGCGCTCCAAGGTCAAGCGCAGGTTCCGCACGGAGTTGCGCAAGAAGATCGGCGTCCCACACCTGGCGATCCAGGAGGCCAAGATCCAGGAGAACCTCAAGCGGGCAATCGAGTCACAAGGTGTGTGCGCGTGCGAGTGTCTTGTATTGGTTAGTGGTCAAGAAGAGACCGTCGAGTCCATGCTCACCCGTGTGCGCTCCTTGCTCACTGAATCGCAGTCGAGGGCAAGTCTGTGCTCCAGCTCAAGAAGCTCATGGGCACCGCAACGGCACCAGTCGCGACCGCGGACAGTGGCATGGAGGTGGACGACGCAGCGACACCGGCGAGTGCAGAGGCCGAGCTGCTAAACAGCGAGGCGCTGGTCGCGGCCAAGAAGCAGCAGAAGAAGGAGGCGAAGAAGCTCGCGACGAAGCGGCGAAAGAAGAAGTTCGTGCACTTCCACACGCTGCGCAAGAAGGGCGTGTAAGCACGACGCCTCGCCTCGTCCACTGGACGCACGTGAGCATTCGAAAGCGCTCGTCCTCTCGCTCTCTGCTCGATAGGAGTTACAGTATCCCTCTCTCTCTCTTAACCTGCGGTGAACAAGCCTCTGCATCTTGTACGTTCACGATCGTAGTCGGATGACGTGGTTCACTCGTCGTCCCAGTCGGAGGCCTCCTGCGGCGCTTGGAACGCCACCTGCCTGTCGTACACGTAGCCTTGCTCGCCTGGCCGCACTATGTTCTGCTGGAAAGCCACGTCCATTTTCAGCTTCACTTGCTGGAGCTGTGTCTCGGACACGCGGTTGTAGTCTGCTTGCGGCAGCGGCGGAGCACTGACAGTGGGGCGAGTGGGGCGGTCACGGTGGACGCTCTCCTCCTCCTGTGTGTCGGCGAGTTTGCGCACGAGGCGAGCAAGCTGCCCATACACAAGTACAGGTATCAGCGCTCCGCTGTTGGTTTTGACTGATACCAATGTATGAAGGTACTAGTATCAAGTAATACCTGTCGAGACGACACCTTGCGGCCGCCAAGGACATGCGCGTGCGCTGCCACGAGATCAGCCACGATAGCGTCGATGTTGAGCGCATTGCTGGTCCTGGTCCTCGCCCCACGCAGTAGCGCGTCCTGCAGGTCGATTTCGTGGTGGAAGAGCAAGCGCTGCTCGCAAGAGGAGGCCCGTTGGGCCGTGAGCACGTACTCGACCACGATCCCGGGCGGCGCAAACCGCAACGCGAGACGCAGCGGCTCGATGGAGCCACCACTTGCCATCCCGACTGGCTGCCGACTGCCGACTGCCGACTGCCGACTTTAGAGTGAGGTGGGAGGAAGGAAGCGAGCGCTGCTATGTTTGGGTGGAACGTGTAGTATCGTGACACCACATCAAACGTCACTGGTCTCCCCACTTAATGACACCATGACGCGCTTGGGCGTGCAGCAGCCGCCGTCCGGATGCCCAGTCGCAGCCATCGCAGTAGCGCCGCTGCGCCACTCGGCGTTCTCTTTCCACACGCGCGTGTCGCCTTCGTACTGCTCGCTCTTCCAGATCGGCACGGTGGCTTTGAGCGTGTCGATCGCGAACGCGCACGCCTCGAGCGCGTCTGCGCGGTGCGGCGACGACACAGCGACCGCGACGCTCGCGTGCGCGACCTCGACGACCCCGAGGCGGTGGAAGAGCGCGATGCCCACGACGCCAGGCCAGCGCGCGCGCACTTGGACGCAGATCTTGTGGAGCTCGGCGCGCGCCATGGGCTCGTAGCCCTCGTACTCGAGCCGCACCACACGCTTGCCGTCAAAGTTGTCGCGCGTCGTGCCGATAAACGTCGCGATGGCACCCGCGCTCGCGTGCGTCACCAGCGCCGTGGCGCGCTGCACGTCCAGCGGCTCGTGGGTAATCTCCACGAAGTCCATCACGTCGCTCGTGGTGCTGGCGGCTGCCGTTGCGTTCATTCTAGTACTAGAAACACTGCTCCTAACATAGAAACAGTGTTAGAAACGCTCGGCTCGGACCTCGAAGTAGACTTGATGTTTGTCGTGAGCCGATAGTGAAGCCTAAAAGGCTTTGATGTCCGAGCCGATGTCGGCTTGGACAACACGTTTTAACTTGATGATTGTATTCTTCGGGGTATTGTGCTCACAGAGACTTATTGTCCGAGCCAAGAGGTTAAAAACATGAGCACTCATGTTTTTAAACAATTGCTTACTCCTAGTACATCGCAGTCGGACAATTATTGATAACAATAATCGTAAAATAATTGGTGTCGCATTTTCCACCAAGATGGCCACTGCTGCTGTCGAGACGGATGACGAGCTCTGGTTGTACGTGGACGCAGCCAGCGGGCAGCAGAAGGGGCCACTGCCGGCCACGATGCTCAAGCGGCTGCTGCGGCGCGAGCTGCTACAGCCGCAGCAGTTTGTGTGGACACCACGCCTCGGCGAATGGACGCCACTGGCGGCCACCGATGCGTTCGCCGTGTACTGCGCTGCGTGGTCGCGTGCGTGGTTCTTCATGGCCGATAGTGGCGGAGACAGCGACGCAAAAGCGACGCAACAAGGGCCTGTGAGCACGAAAGAGCTGCTCGCGCTCTTCCTGGACGGCGAAGTGGATGGCATGACGCTCGTGTGGACTGAAGCGATGAGCGAGTGGCAGCCCATGGGTGCGTGAGTTGAGTACGAATGGCTGCTTCTGCGTGCGTGCGAAGAAGGAGGCTGAGCAATTAGCAATAATGGCGGACATCGTTGCTACTATGGCTACTAGGGGAGGTGGCGGCACTGAAGGACTTTCTACGTGACGCAAACGCGGACCAGGAGCGCGAAGAGGAGCTCCTAGCGAGCCAACAGCACGTAGCGGCTGAGGACCAGGTGTACACAGACGCGTACGTGCGTGTGTAGTGCTGACAGCCAGTCTGAAGAGTGTGGTGTAATGTGGTGTAGTAGTGTGTGGAAAGTGATGGTCCACACGTGTGTGGGTCTTCTCCACGGACAGGAAGGTGGAGGCGTTCGTGGCAGAGGACGGCAAGCAGTACGTCTTTGATAGTGACGCCAAGAAGTGGGTGACGCCAGCGGACAAGATCGAAGAGGACCTCGAGGGGCTCCGTGGAGTAGCAGAGCCGCCTTCACTGCTTCCTACAGACGAGACAATCACCAGCAGCAGCCGCTCGAATGGCGCTGGGAGTGCGTTGAAGGGTGACACGGAAGACGCTGAGGCTCTGGCTCTGGAACCAGAGACGCAGAGCGAAGAGAAGACGAAGAAGACGAAGAAGAAGAAGAAGAGCGATAAGTGGCAGAAAGCCAAGAGCCGGACGTGGGTGTACGTGAATGGGCTGCCGCTCGACGTCACGGTCCAGGAAGTGCACGACCACTTTGTCAAGTGCGGCGTCGTCCAGCAGGACCTCGTCACAGGAGTTCCGCGCATCAAACTCTACGAGAACCGAGCGTTTGGCGGACTGAACGTACGTCCGCCTCAAGAGGACTCTGTCTGGGTCTCCATTGACTCACGCGTGCTCGTGGGCGTAGGGAGACGCGTCCGTGTGCTACATGAAGGAGGCGTCTGTGGAGCTGGCAGTGCAGCTCCTCGACAAGTCGCAGATCCGTCCCGAGTACGTGACTGGAACGCTGTTGTGTTGTGGAGCGCATGGTTGCTCAGTGGGTTTGCACGGTACAGCAGCAGTAGCATCAAAGGACACGAACTGACGAACGAGTGGGTGGGTCCATGTGCTGCTACGTTCACTGTAGGTGGCCGATCGACGTGGCGCCGGCTGTGTTTCAGCAGAAAGGGAGCGAGTTCGTGAAGCGCAAGAAGGTGAAGCTCGACAGCCGCGCCAAGGTCAAGAAATTTGAGCAGGAGAAGGTGCGGCCGTGTCGTTGCTCCTATGATGAAACGAGGACTCCGTTGTCGCTGACGACGTGCTCACATTGTGGTGTCGCGACGACTGCCTCGCTATCCAGGCGCTGTCGTGGAACGAAGGGGAGAACGACGACCGTATGGGCCTGCGGATTGTCGTGATCAAGCGCATGTTTACTCCCGACGAGATCGAAGGTGCATTCGTAGATCGATCGGCTTGCAGTAGTGTTCCTTCACGATCGTGGCTACTCAAGTGGTGGTCGCGTGTGCTGCTGGTGCACAGACGAAACGTACGAGAACGAACTGCGCGACGACATTTTGGCCGAGTGTCTCAAGCTCGGTGAAGTGTCGAAGGTGCGTTGTCGTAGGTAGGGAGAGTTGAGAGGTCGTCGTTTCGTAGCATGATGTCGGCCCATGCTGGGACTGTGGAGCTGAACGCGTGCACTGGATTCCAGATCACACTGTTCGCCAAGCACGCCGAGGGCGTCGTCGTGATCAAGTTTGAGAGTGCCGGCTCAGCAGCGACGTGTGTCGATGTCATGAACGGCCGGTTCTTTGCAGGTCGCCGACTCGAGTGCTCGTTCTGGGACGGGACGGACTACACGTACCGCGAGTCGAAGGACGAAGAGAAGGAGCGCGCAGACAAGTTCAGTGAGTGGCTCGAGCAAGGCTCGTCATCGTCGGAAGAGGAGGAAGAAGACGAAGACGACGATGCCGGCAAGCAGGCGGAGGATACTGGGGCGACGAGGAAGCCTCCGCCCTCTGAAGTTGCTGCTGCCAGCAGTGTCTCGGCTGCTGCTGAGAACGGCGCGGTTCATGGCGGTCGCGTCATGCCCGACGTGGACCAGGAAGAGAAGAAGGAAGAGGAGGAGTCGGACGAAGACGAGGCAGACGAGCATGAGCGACCAGCGAGCGAGGCGGTCCACGCAGGACGCGTCATGCCGGACTTGGATGACAGTGATCACGACGACGACGACAGCGAGTAGTTCGACCAAGAAGACTCGCGAGCACGTGCACTGAACTGCTGGTTCCGTTCAATCAACGATCGCATTCTTGAAACTGGCGGCGGTGCCTAACTTTAGTCACCATGCGTGTCAGAACCGCAAGCAGTGCACCGCACAGACACTGAAGCACGCGTGCGTCTGACGACATTGAAGCGCAGGAACGCAGGCTCTCGCTCGCTCGCTTCCTGCCCCGCACTCGCACTGTCAGTCAGCGACTGTCGTCCGAATCGAGGCCATCGGTCGCCAGGTCGCCAGCCCTCGCTGTCACCGCCTCTCACACCTCGAGCAACAAGAACTTCCCTTCCCACCTCTGACGAGAGAGCGAGAGAGCGATGGTAGCGGAAGTGATGGACAGCAGCTGGGCGAAGAAGCCCTGGAGTGTGACCGAGGAGATGTGGAAGCGCAAGGCGAAAGGGCTCGAGGATCAGTACCAGCAGCTGCTGTCGGACCACCAAGACTTGCGGCTCGACAAGGCCAAGATCGCGGGCGAGCTGCGCGTGCTCCAGCGGTACAAGGAGACCGCAGACGACATGATTAGCAAGGAGGTCGCGACGCGAAAGTGCGTCGCCCGTAGCGTTCGATCCCAGCAGTCTGCGTGTGTGTGTCCTCCACTCGCTAACCATCAGTGCGACGTGTGGTGCGCGTGTTCGATGGTACCAGGGTGGAGCACAAGGAGAAGGTGTCCATGACAACCAAGCTCGAGCAGTACATGAAGAAATACGAGCGCGTGCGTCGGCGATCGGACGAGCGGTCGATCGATAGTGGTGCTTGCGAACCACTGGAGATTGACTCAAGCGCTCACCTTCTTCGCACTCGTGACTGTTGTGTTGATACTACAGGAGTGCGAGCGCTCGCAGACGCTCGAGCGTGAGAACGCGTTTCTCGTCGACCAAGTCTCGAGTATGAAGGGCGAGACCGAGGTGCGCTGTCGTCCCTGGCGCCGTCCACAGTGCTTGCGAACGTGTTGAAAGCGCGTGGGCTCACGTGCGACGTGTGCGTGCGTGACTGAGTCTGTAGAAACGCCTCGACTTGCTCCGCGAGCTCGAAGAGACCCAGAAGCGCAACACTCGCAACAAGGAGAAGATTCGCGAGTGCGTCGTCTGCCACCAAGGACGAGAGGAGTGTGTAGAGCCATTCACCACGCCTCGCTCACGAACCAGCCTCCTTCTGTGTGCACTGCGGGGACTACTAGGATGGAGATCGTTGGTATCGAGCACGAGAACACGATCCTGGAGCTGAAGGAGCGCGTCCAGAAGCTCAAGCGCAAGGTCGACTCGACAGACGAAGCGCTCGGCGACAAGACGGAGGAGTGCAAGAACCTCGCTGTCCGACTCGCGGTAAGCCACCAGCGATGTCTACAGTAGACTTAATCTGCTGCTGTCACTGATGTGTGTCACTGATGATGGCATCGCTGCAACCTCGGTACCTCGACTAGGCGGTGGAGTCTGCGTGGGAGGCTGCTCGCGGTCAGAACAAGCTCGCGCTTCACGAGCTCAAGAAGAAGTGCGTCACCAGTGGCGCTGTGGATATGGGAGGTGCAGTGTGCGTACTTTCGCTCACGTGAAAGCCAACGGTTCTGTGGAGTAGGGAGTCGCTGTCGAAGGAGCTCGAGGTCGTCAAGACCGAGTCCAAGGTGAGCATCGACGGTGGATCCGCCTTCGACAGCAGGAATCGGACGCGAGACGCTGACTGAGACGCTCCTGTATGACCCGCTAGCAAACCAACTACCGCATCCACGCGCTGGATGTCGAAGTCGAGTCCGCGCAGAGCAAACTCCGCCAGAAAGAGCGCACGATCGATGTAGATGACCCTGCTGTCGACAAGGGCTCGAGCTGCGAGTCTCTCCGAGCAATGACTGATCCCCGTCGCTTGTCTTGCCATCCCTCGCTCGCAGGATCTTCGCGACGTCAACTCGCAGCTCAAGAAAGAGCTGGCAAAGATGGCTGACAAGGTGCAGAACCTGTCGTCGAGCGTGTCTGTGATGGAAGCGCTGCTCACCGAGAAAGATCGCGAGATCGACCGCAAGGACGAGCTCATCCGCTGCAAGAAGACCGAGGTGAAGGTGCGAAAAGTCCCACACGTTGGCCAGCAAGAAGCGCCGACTAGCCTCAGTAGCTGATTCACCCGAACTCGCTTGCTCGCACGTCTGGTGTACAGTGTCTCGCTAAGATCGACGACTCGTCCAAGGACCGCATCGAAGACCTGGTGCGCCAGGTCGCCGATCTGCAGCAGCAGCTGCTCGAGACCCAGAAAGAGTACCTCCACAAGGTCAAGAAGGACGAAGTCTGGCGAGAAAAACAGCGCGCCAAGTGCGTGTGATGTCCATGGCTTGTACCTTGGAGGTCGCTGGAGTCCTGGCATCTCGATCCGAGTACTGACATGTGGACACTGTCGATCTACCTCCTGTCTGTATGCTCCAGAGACCGCTCCGAGATCATGAAAGACCTCGAGGTGCTGCACAAGCCTCGTCGCTGCAAAAACTGCAACGAGACGTTCACAAACAAGACGAACACGTCGCTCTCGTGCTCGTACCACCCGGGCCGCTACATTGCGCGACAGTACCCACTCGAAGGCTACCAGTGGAGCTGCTGCCAGAAACGGGATCTCTCGTCGCGTCCGTGCAAGTTCGCTGGCCGCCACGTCGAGTCCAAGCTTTCAGACTAGAGCGCGGCTTCACGCGGGACGTGTCAGCGGTGAGCGGAGGCTGGAACGCATGCAGTACCAGAGCCTGCGAGCTTTTTCTTCAACAGGGAAACCATACGTACATTTACTATCAGAACATTCGCATCATCATCGATATCATTATACCGTACTATTCAGCGCCTTTGCCCGTCCGTTAACCATCCGCGTCGTTTCGATCTGTCTCAACCTCTCTCTCGCCACTCCTCATTGTCTGCACTGCCCGCCATGCGACTCACCGTCAAAGTGCACGGGCTCCAGTTTGTGATGCCATGCGGGGACGGCAGCCAAAGCATCAAGTGGCTCGGACTCGCGGTCGCCCAGCGGTACGCGCTCGCGGCGCCCCACGGACGCTGTCGCACTCGCGAGGACGCCCACATCAAACAAGGCTTCTTCCTGCCAGCGAGTGTGGCCAAAGCTGGCGCGAGCCTTGACCTCAGCCCCACACAACGCATCGCCGACGTCTGTAAAGACAATGACGTGCTCATCGTGCAGCTCCAGGTACGGCCTGCTCCGATTCCGATAATATTCAGTCTTCGAGAACCATTGCTCGCTAATGGTGCATCATCCTGTCCGCACACAGCAAGAGGTGCCCGTGAATGAGATCGGCGCACCGCAGTTCGCCCCGTGGATAGTAAGCGCTTTCGGAAGCAGCGCGAACAGCCAACAGCGACGACAGTCACTACGCGGCAAGACCGCGGCGGAAGCGAAAGCGCTTGCTGGAGGTGATGGCAAGGAGCCTCACCGAGCCGACGCGAAAAAAGCCGACAGCGAAGCTGGGGTCGGGCGAGCGGCGCACAAAGCGGTAGAGGACGAGATGAAGGAGTACGCGCGCGCCGAGCTGCTGCAGCAGGTGAGCTCGGGACAATTCCAGTCCGAGATGGAGGTGGAGGCAGCGTTTCTGTATGACTGGAGCCGCCTGCGCGTCGACGACATTGAGCGCGACCCAAAGGAGCGCGACGCGGTGCAAGAGCTGCTGCTCGCCCACTTTGCGCCGCTCAATGCTGCGTTCATGCACTACGCCGCCGGCAGCGGCGAGACGGCGTTCGGGATGACTGGTGACGAGCTCGCGCACTTTTGCCACGAGAGCGGACTCTGCCACTACCACACGGAGCGTCGCGCGCTCGAGACGGTGGTGGCTCAGTGCCTCAAGCACGACGCGCTCGCGTCACTGTACGACCGAGGCACGCTCTCGCGTGTCGGTTTTCTGCATGCGCTGCTGCGAGTGGTCCAGATGCAGTCAAGAGACAGCAACGGCATCGCCACGGGGTTGCGAGGCGCGCTTGAAAAGTGTCTGCAGAACCACGTTGGGCCGACTGTGACGCGTCTCACGAGTGGCCCGTTCCGTGACCATTCGCACCACGACGTACGTTGCTTGGTCCGGAACGATGCGAGAACGAGGATACGATAGTAGACAAGGCAAACGACCAGCTCACTGTTTGTATGTTTGCTGACTGGCACCTAGAGAACGGTGGCAGCGTTCCAAGACGCAAAGCCCAAGCTGCTCAAACTGTACGCCAAGTACGCTGCAGTCGACCAGCCGCCTCCTGCACCGAGGACACACGTATCGACGACCTGGCCGTCCCTGCTTTCGGCTGCTGCGCTCAAGCGCATGCTGTACGACGCGGGGATGTTCAGCGCTGGTGACGAGCGGCGCCACGACGAGCTCTTTGCGAGCGCGGTCGAGCAGAGCTTCAGCGGCTTGCGCGAGACGAAGCTGCTCGAGGACCAGGAACTCGTCTTCGCCGAGTTCCTCGAGGTGTCGGTGCGGGTGGCGCTCACCGTCCTTGAGGAAGAGAACGACCTCCCGCCCCGAGACGCCATCAAGATCGCGCTCGATGCGTTGCGAAGTCTCCCGCTCCGATCTGCAGAACCAGCAGCGGTGACGCTGACAGCCAGTCGACGCAAGTAAGACGACAACGACTTCAAGGAGCACATTGTCCTGGCGGATCTGCTAATCGTGGTCGTCCGACTCGGGACTGGTGACGTGCGTTCGAGCGGCTCACAGGCTGCGCCTCCTAACTACTGGCACTAATCATACTACAATGTTGTTGGCCCGATCGGAGCTCTCCGTTGGCTCCGATCGACGGCCTTCACTCGTTCTCGACGGATGCTCTCCGCTCCCCCTTATCACTGCTACACACACACGTGGCGTCGTCATCTTCGTCTCCTCCATCAGGTTGCTGCTGCTATCCTCTGGCTTATAACGACGCCTTGAGGACCTCGCACCACGACTTGTATGAGTCGATCGAGTCGACCGCGAGCTTGAGTCGGCCCCCGTTCGCAAACGTAATGACGAGCCCGCAGCTCAGGTCTCTCGACGCCGACACGCTCACGACGCGGCCAATGGGCTGGAGCTGGTGGTCGACTTCGCTCGCGTCTCCGAGCACATTGCCGTCCACGACGTAAAACTGTCGCAGCTTCACGCCATTGTCCTTGACGCTCGTGAGCCAGCCGCCAAACACCGGCGAGAGGCCTTTGCGCTTCCGGCTCGCGAGGTAACGCTTCACGTTGAACTCGCCATTGTTCTGGCGGACCGCGTTCTGCAAGAGTGTGCGCCAGCGCTTCGCACTGTCGTATGAGTCTGCGTACACACGCCAGACGCGGCCACTCTTGAGCCGGATCTCGAGCCCATTCGGCTTCCCCGACCAGTCTTCAGCCGACCGCACCTTGTCGCAGAGCACGACGGGCGAGTTTGTGTCTTTCGAGAAGCTCACTTCTGCACCGTGCAATGTAAAGTAGAGACGCTTCCAGGACTTGAAGAGCCCGGCTTGCATGCACATCCACCCGGCGTGGTTCGCACATGCTGTCTGCACGTACGTCGACTTGACAGACGACGCAGCGCCAGCGTGTGGCGTCCGGTCGTTCGCGAGTGCGCCAGACGACATGGCAGCGTACCAGAGCATGCGCTCGTCGTACGTCTCAGCGTACACGAGCACTGACGTCCCGGACGCGAGCTGGACAGCGAGGCCGTTCGGGTGCACGTCTGCAAACGACACGGCTTTGACGTAGCCCGAGTAGCGGCTGTCGATCGACGACGCGTCTTCAGTCGCGCGGCACTCGAGGTACCCGTCAATGCGCGCGACAAAGTACTGTGGCCGCCACGTGGTCGCCACGCGCGGATCCTGCACAAAGAGCGTCCCATCGAGCTGTTCGGACGCAGTGAGCGTGTACGACGTCTTGGAGTTCTCACTCAAGTGCTGGAGCTTGTCGAGTGACTTCTGGAGCGCAAGCATCCAGCCTTCCAGCTCACTTGCGCTACCACAGTACGCGAGCAAGCGCTTCCCCGACGCGAGCTGGAGCGAGAGACCAAACGCCTTCCCGCCCCAGTGCTGGAGACTCTGCACGGTCCCAAAGCCCTTGGGTGCTTGACCAGGGCCTTTGCTGTACTTCAAGTCGACGCCCGAGAGCACTGCGTAGTGCTTCTTCCACTGCTTCAGCGTCTGGCTCTGGATATACAACCAGCCACTGAATGGCACGACAGCGACGGTCGCTGCTCGTCGCGTCTCAAAGCACGAGCCGCGGGCGACGTCGTGCATACTCGCAGGCGACGGCGCTGGCATTGTCTTGTACTGCGGTGGCGCGTGCAGCGACGGTGCGCTCACACGGCGACCGCCAGCGCCGGGGTCCTGCTGGTCGCTGAGCCCACGCGGACGCGTCTGCTTCACTTTCGCGCCCGCGCCGACGATCGCTTCGTAGTTGCCCGTGTTGATTGGGAGCCCGTACACTGTATCGCCAGACGCCTCTTCCTCCATGCTCGCAGTCCGGCCGATCGGGAACGACGCCGGTGGCGGCGGTGCGAGCGCTACTGACGCGTTGTATGGAGGCGGGGCGACACCGCCGTGCCGAGCGAACGCCTCGTAGTTGCGCGTGTCGACTGGGAGGCCGCGGACCGTGCGGTCGTCGTCGCTCGGCGCTGCTGCGTCCACGGGTCCTCCTCCTCTCAGAATCGGCGGCTCGCCATTCGCAGCGCCGCCGAGGAGGACCGCAAAGCGTGGACCAACAGGCAGTGCAGCCGGGCGCCGGTCGCTCTTAAATCCACGGACAGTGACCGCAGTGGGCGGCTGTACGCCGGAGCCTGCTTGGCGCAAGAGCTCCTGGTAGTTGCGTGTGTCCATGGGGACGCCCATGGTGGCGTCGACGGCTGTGTCGTCACGGGCCGTGGTAGGGACAGTGTCCGTCTGGAGTAGAAACGCCTGGTAAGGGTTCTTTGGCTGCGCCTGTGCGCGCTTCGTGGCCACCATTGCGGTTCGTTCGTTCGGATGCGCGTGTAGCTGGACGTGCGTGTAGAGATCGCTACTTGTTGTGAGTGGTCACTGCTTGGATGGATGCTCTTCACAGATGCGGCTGAGGAGTTCGAGCACTGCTCCTGCTTGCTGGACGCGAGCGAATTGGAAATGCAGTTGAAATGCAAGCGTCGCTCGTCGAGTCGCGTTGTGGTGAAAAGGAGAAGTACCTGTAAGAAAACATGTACCTGCGAAATAAGAATGTGATTATGATTGTAAACTAATTCAGAAAGGTTTTTAATCGACCTGGGAAACCACATGTTTGGTGAAAACATATGCGTCCAGGCCACAAACGGATTTTCCAGCCAAAAATGCTTAGTCGTGGCTGGAATTTTTTGCGTGCGTCAATTCCCCACACCTCCTTGAAGAGACGCGTTTGTTGCTGCAGTACTATTGGTACTGCAGGCAGCAGTCCTATAGTAAATTGCGAACTACTTACCACCTCGCCTTGCCGCAAGGCTTGCGTGGTGCGGTGCATAACACAGCAAAAGAGGAGATTGTTCTTCTCGCATTCCAAAGTCGCTCGCATTGGAAGCGCAGAGAGTGGCATGCTTGCTGAGAATCAAGAAGTGAGTCAGAAACCTCACTTGATTTTTGTAAGCAGCATACGAAATGCATGCTTCGATAAACAGCAGGTGGGACTGTGGTCAGTAGGTACAATTTGAGAGTGAAGTCGACAGCCAATGGCTTCAAAAGTAGCATACTGGAAACAAGTGTACAGTCCAACACCTGCACGAACCACCACAGCCAGTTACCAGTTGCCAGTTGCCAATTGTGGTGCTGAGATGGTTGGGAGACGCACACACACACACATTGCTCTCACGACTCGTGTCCGTCATGAATGCGACCATCATTGGTGCCTCATTCCATTCCTCTCCCGTTTGTCCTCCTTTGTTGTGTGCGTCCTGACTCAAACTTTCGTGGTATTGACCCCACGCATTCTCACGAAAGACAGCCAACGGCTCACAGCTCAAAGCCGAGCACGTCGTCGCTAGAATACAACACATCGCGCTCCAGACTCAGCTTCGCGTCGTACAGGATCGAAATGCAGCCCGACGAGTTCACCTTGTGCGCGTCGTCGCGCTGCAGAATGCGGAGCAGCGAGCCGACTGCCGACAAAAGCTCCTCCTTCTTGATCGGGTGCACGTCATGGACGTCCCCACCACCGCCTGCACCGCCACTGGGTCCACCGTCGTCTCCAGCCGCGTCTTCGACCCCGTACCCGCTTCCCTGCTCGCTCTCGCGCTCAATTGCCGAACACATGCGGTGGAGATTGTGGAACAGCCAGTCGTACAGGAACCCGGGCGGCTTCGCACGCAGCACATCCCAAATCACGGCGTCGTCGTCTTCCGTCGCGACTTGGATCAAGTGCACGAGCGTAAACGACAGCTGCGTCTCGAGCTGCTCCTTGTACTTAAACTCCGTCACGTCCTTCAGGTCCGACGCCGTCTCGAGCGCGTCCGTCGTGGCACGCAGTGCGGTCTTGAAGAATGCTCCGTACCCACTCCGGCAGCTCGACACACGCAGCGCACTGGCAGCGCTGATGCGCACCTTAAAGTTCTCTTGCTGCGTGATCGCACTAATGAGCGCTTGAAAGACACTCGGGGCCCACGCAACCGTCGCGAGCGGCAGCCCTGGACACAGCAGCACCTTTGCAATCGCATGGCACGCATTCCACCGGACTTTCGGGGACCCGGCGTTGATCTTTGTCGACAGCACGACCATCGTCTGCCCCAGCAGCTCGTCCAAGACGCTGCGCTCTCTCGCAGAGATTGTCGCGACAAACGGATCAAAGCAGATCCAGCGACATACGAGCCCGAGCGTGCGCGCGACACTCGACGCCACCTTGTCATTGTCATTGATGTACACGAGCATCTTCTCGACAATGTGGCGCAGCTGGTACGCTGGCAGCAGCTCGTACAGCAGCAGTTGCCCCGGCTCGTGGCTCAGCGCGGCTGGTGTCGACATGACTGTCGCCACGTCACTGCTGTTGAATGCTTCAGGACCTTGAGTCGTACAAACGTTCCCGAGCGCCCAGGATCCTCGCACGCGCACGTTCAACGTCGAGTCTCCTAGCGACTCGAGCGCGAGCGACACGACTGCTGACGCAAACTCGCGCGTCTTGAAAACCGGCGCCAAACAGAGCGATCCGAGCAGACGGAACCCAGCCGCACGGACGACTGGCGAGCTGTCTTTCGGCGTCTGGAGGAAGATGCTCGTGTACATATCGAGCGAATGGGTGGCCCCGCCTGCGCGCGCCAACGCTGGCAGTCGGCTCTGCTTCTCACGGAGCTGCACCCAGTCGTTCGGACGGAGGAGCGTAAAGCACGCACAGACGCTCGCGCGCACGTGGTGCGACGTGTCGCGGAATGCGCGGATGAGGTGCGTGGCCAGGAAGTCCAGACACTCTTTCCGAGACAATGCGCTCACGTGCTGCGAGTACCAGGAAGTTAGTTGTCAGTGAGGAGTAAAGAGCCACACCAACGTAGCGTCCGAGGACGTCACACGCACCTGGGCGTTGTACAGCCAGCGACTTGTCGACACACGGCCGGGGCTGGTTCCAGGCGACACTGCGACGCTCTCGCTAGGCGACGACGCGAGGCCGCTGCTCGAGACTGGCAGGCTCTCGATGCGACTCACGCTCTCGCCTTTGATATAGTTCTCGAGGATCTTGACGGCTTGCAAGCGAACGTTCGGGTCGGCGTCTTGAAACGCCGACAGCATAAAGTCTGCGAGTCGTCTCCAGTTTGCGCTGGCCACCAACCCCATCGTCACGTCAGCGCCTCACACGATACTACCACTCGCACACACCCACCCACGACTCACCTCAGTGCAGACGAATAGTTCTTGGCAATCTTCGAGAGCAGCGACATGGCCTCGAGCCGCAGGAGCGTCCGTGACGAGTCGTCCGGTCGCGACGCGATCAGCAGCAGCTCCTCCACGAACGACCGCTTGCTCAGCGACACAGTGCCGCACAGGATCGTAACGTGCGCGACTTCGAGGAAGCTCCTTGTGTTGTTCGCACACATCATCCACTCGAGGATGGCTGGGATCGTCTCTTGGATGTTGAGTAGCGCTGAGAAGCACGAGAGACTCGCCATGCGCACACTATGGTCTGGACGCACCAGACACGACTTGGTTACACTCGACTGCAGACAAGCAAGACAAGGGATTAGACAGCTAGCTCCGTTCGTACCTGCTGACGACGCGGATGCGTACAAGCTTGAAGCAAGCGCCTTGAGAATGTCGCCGAGACGCGGCTTCAAGTCGCTCTTGTCCAGCAGCACAGCGACGTTCGCGTACGGACAGTGCTGGATCACAGACGCAGCCGTCTACAACGTACCACACACGTTCTCAGTCTACTCACTACTGTAGCAGCTCCACACAATCAGCCACCACTCACGGACGCACCTTGAGCATCTGGGCGAGCGGCGTCCCGTCCTTCTCGTTCTGGATGCAGTACACGAGCGTCACGTGGACCTGGTAGAGCATAAGCGAGAGGCGCTTCGGCATCGACGCGAACGACGTCGACGGCGCGACGACGCTCGCGGCGTGGCGAAAGTACTGCTTCAGCGGGATCTTCTCCCAGAACGCGTCGAGGAACTTCGCAGCGGCGACGCGCACTTTCTCGCACGGGTCCGCGATCAAGAGCGTGAGCACCGACGGCGCGTGGTTAAACAGCGTCATGAACGGCGTCGTCTGCTCGGGGAGGTACAGCCCCATGGACGACGTGACGGCTTTCGGAAAATGCTGCGCAATCGCTTCCAGCGTGTGCAGCACAGTGATGCGCAGTCGCGCCAAGAGTCCCCTGTCACCATACACACACCAGTGGTCAGTCTGGGAGAGTTACAAGCGAGCAGCTCAAGCCCTAGTCCGTCGACGCACTCGCCAATCTGCCGTCCGCTGGGTCCACTGCCGCTGTCCGAGCCACACGTCGACGAGTCCGAGTCGGTCGGCGAGAGCTCCGGCCGGTACCGAAACACAAAGTCGTCGCGTTCGTGCGCCAATACAAGTCCGTAGCCGACCACTTGCCGCATTGAGCTCAAAAGCGTCGGCAAGATCGCGTCAATGCGGTCGCCGAGCGGTTCGTGACTCGCGTGGATGATCGTGTAGACGCACTTGACGCTGCACGTGCACGCTTTGACGAGGATGCGGTCTTCTTGGCCGCTCGTGAGACTCCCCGCTTGCTGCCGAAAGTTCTCGACGACCATCCGCAAGAGCGCGGCAAAGTGCGGGAAGACGTCGGGCGACTTGGCCGCGTGGGCGCAAATGTGCGCGACACAGCTCGTCGCCGCGTACCGTGCGTCAATGTCGACGCCAGACGGGTCCAAGTGCTTCAGCAGCACGGCAATGAGCGGCTCCAAGTCGTGCGTGGCACGGTCGGCATTCTCGTGCAAGACGAGCCCGAGCGCGCGGATCGAACTCGCCGTGTACCAGCTCGGACAGCGCTTGAGAAAGCTGAGAAAGAACGCGACCACAACGTGGAGCTGGTCGGGTGCAAAGAGCACCTTCTCCTTCAGACAGCACTTGTGCACAAAGCGCGTAAACTCAGAGCAGAGCAGGCCGGAGCTGAGCGGGAGCACTTGCGCAAGCGCTGCAATCATACCAGCAACCTCCTAGTCAAGCCAAGCCACCACACGTAGTCAGAGACGGACCGATCCATCGACCAACCGACTGCCAGACCTTTCGACTTGGCAAACGACTGGAGATGACAGACAGACAGACGCACCTCGCTGCGGATCCGCGCGTTCGGCAGCGCAACTGCGTGCAGCTGCTTGAGAATGTCCTCCAGTTCGACCGACGTGAGGCGCAGCACCGCCACGTCCGCGTCCACCCGTTCGCGCAACGTCGTCCACGTCTTGCGGTCGCGTCGCTGCGCAGTGAGCGTCCAGCTGGGCGGCGTCGCGCTGCCTGCGCTGTGGTTAATATTCATGCCGGTCGCCATTATGTCGGGCGGCGATTCCGAGTCGGAAGCGGCTGCTGCTGGCGCCCGCCACGAGGACGCTGCGCGTGATGAGAACGTGGTCGGAGCGCGAGTGCGCAGCAGATCGTCAAGTGAGCGGCGCATGGGAGCGGCAGTTGGGCACGCGCGCGCGCAAGGAAAAACGCTCGCGTGGCGACAGCGAGAAGGGGAGTGAGGAGCCACAGCACGCGCACGTCTCTCAGCGGCGGCAGCGGCGGGTCCCACACGCACCGTCGTGCCGCATATTGTGTGCTTCAGGTGAGCAGGTATTCCCTTGTACCGAGACGTATCTGTCCCTACTATTTGTCAGTTGGTTGCCTGGAAGGACAGAACCTCCAGTTCAAACTGGAGTTCACTTGACCCCGACCTTCAACGGTCGCATTGCACTTGTCCACTTGTCACGATGACGTGCAACTGGCGAATGGCGACACCGCTCCGACTCGCGGGCGGCGCCACCGCGCTGCTGCTCTACTTTGCGCCTCTCCTACTGCGCGCAAGCGACGCCACCGACGACAATCGTGCCAAGCAGGTCCGCGACGTGCTCTTCCTGCGTCTGTGGCTGGCGTTCGCGCTCACACTCGCAGCGCTCTGCGGCGTCGTCTCCAAACCCGTCGTGCTCAGTGCGTGTGGCGTGAGCGCAGTACTGTATGCGTGTGGCAGTTGCATACGCTACAGCGCTAACCAACGCTACCGCTCGGCACGCGATGCATTTCGCAGCTGCATCGCTGCACGCACTGCTCCATTTTGCTCGCGCAGCTACGAATGCTTCACCACTGGTCGCACCGCCCGGCAGTCTGCTGTCCGCTGGGCTTCGCTACTGGGAACACAGCAGCACTATGGCGTGCGTATACGAGTGCGGTGGTCTGCTGTCGTTTGCGCTTCTGCTGCGCCACGTGCTCTTTCCGCCACGGTCAGCACTCGGGTCGTTCGAGCGCCACAGGTGTGTGGTGTGCTGAAGGATATCCGCTGACGAAGGTGGAATGCGGCGGACGCCCGCCCCTACCCTTCTAAATGATTTGCTATTGTCTGTTTGCGGTGTTGGCAGTCGCAACCTCAAGAAGTTCTTTGCAGTGCACGACAGTCAGTTCGTACCGCTCGTCGATCGCTTGTTGGAGGAGTACACGGGCCACGAGCGCCTGCTCTACGCGCGCATCCGACGGCTCTACTGTGCAAACGGCATTGCCAAGCGCACACCAGGCTGAGTTAGTACCTCTTCGCAGCTGGAGGCCCCTTGATCCGTCAAAGCGACGAGAGTGGTGCGCTTCAACAAGGGCACCACCACATTCACTCCACACAACGACACATGTGATACCAAAAAGCCTCGTCGTCCAAGTATCAAACGCCGTGATTATTAAAGTATCAAAACTATGAAAATGGAGCCGAAGAAGTGGTCGCTGCCAACCAATCAACCAACCAAGGCAGGCAACCCAAGCCACGAGCGAGCCAGCAACCGTCGCGTCGCTGCTCCTTCTCCCGTTGCTCGCTCCTTCTCTATGCTGCACCACCACCCACTCGCCGCACAAACGCACTAGCGCGAGTACGTAGAGCCGTTGCCGCGCTTGCCCGAGTTCTGCCACTTGGCGAGCTTCACGAGCGGCTTCCGGTCGGCTTCGCCGGCCCGCGCCTTTTTGTTGAGCGGGCGCTGCGACAGCTTCGTCGCTCGGCGCACTGCTTCCTGCGTCTTCTCGCTCGGGAACCCCGACTGGTCCCGTGGTGTGACAAGCGACGCCGAGCGGTTGCGCGACTTGGACCGCGCCGCCGACTTGGAGCGCAGCCGCGTGCGCAGGTCCATCTCCGTGTCCTCCATGTCGACGTCGTCGCCCAGTTCGTCGCGGTCGCGCTTGCGGCCGCGGGACTCGTCGCCCGCCCGGCGCTTTGCCGCGACTGCAGCTGCGTGCTTCATGTGACTCGTGTCCACGCCGAGGTCTTCGAGCGCTTTCTTCGTGTCGCCGAGCGACCGCTGCTTCGCGAGCGCTTTCCGCGGCAGCACGGACCGGTTCTTGTTCTTGTTCATGCGGTGGTCCGCGACCATGATCGCCTTCTTCTTGCGGATGCGCGCGAGCTTGTCCTTCTGCTCGTCTTCGAGGTCGCTCACGTCGTCGTCGCCGCCTTCCATGTCGACTGGCGCATTCGCCATCGCTTCGTCCTCTTCCTTCTCGAGCTCCTCGAGCCGCTTGAGGATGTCCGGGTCGATAAAGTCCGCAATGTTCTTGCCGTTCCAGATCTCGGGCACTGCGTCCGTGGCCCACGCGTCGTCCTTGAGCATGCCCTTGTAGTGTTCCCGGAAGTCGAACGAGTACACGCCCGCGCCTCCGTTCGCGTTCATCAAGTCCTTCTGGAGCACCCGCGGTGGCGGCACGTATCCAGCTTCGCGGGCCTCGCGGACAGTCTCTGGGATCGTCACGTCCCGCTGGACACTGTCGCGCGCGACTGGGACTGCGACACTCAGGCGGTTGAGCACGTCTGCGACCTTGTTGCCCTTGACTTTCGAGTTCACGCGGTGCGCCAAGAGCTGGTCGCACGCGTAGTTCTTCACTTCCGACACGTTCTCTTCCGAGTGGTTCGACATGGTGAACATCTTGGCTTTCGTCTCAGTCACCGCAGTGTGGATGAGCTCTTGGTGGTGCGCCGAGAGCTCCTCGAAGCGCAGCTGGTCAATCTTGTTGCACACGAGCACGAGCGGTTTGTTCGCAAAGAGCGGCCGGATGTTCTGGAAGAGACTGAGCTGCTGCTCGAGCGTGAAGCCGCACTGCTCCGAGATGTCCATGAAGAAGAGGATCGACGCTTGGAGGTGGGCGAGTGCAGTCACCGCTTGCATCTCGATCGTGTTCCGGTCTTCGAGCGCGTGGTCGAGGATGCCGGGCGTGTCGATCACTTGCCAGCGCAAGTACTTGTAGTCCAAGTGCCCGACGTACAGCGCTTTCGTCGTGAACGCGTACGGCTGCACTTCAACGTCTGCGCGCGTGACTTTGTTCATGAAACTCGACTTGCCGACGTTCGGGAAGCCCGTCACGAGCAGCGTGCGCGTGTTCGGGTCGATCGACGGCAGGCGCGAGAGGTGCTTGCGCACTTCTTCGAGGTATTCGAGCGACGCTTTCTGCTTCTTGAGGAGCGTACACATGCGACCGAGGGCTGCGCGCTTGAGCTGCTTGCACCGGTAGAGCGAGTCGCCGTACTTGATCATGCGCACGTAGTCTTTCGCAATGTTGTCAATGAGCGCGCGCGCAGTGTTCACTTGCCCGAGCGCGAGCTTGTAGTGGTCGCGGTCGTACAGAATGTTGATCAAGTCGGCGTAGAACGGGTGGAGGTCGTCGAGGCGCGGAAAGTCGTCAATGATCTGGCTGAGCTTCTCCTGGCACGTCTGCTGCGTGAACTTGACCTTGCGCATGTAGAACGCGCGGATGCGCGAGATCGCGTACGTCGGGTGGATCACCGTCGGCGTCTTGCGCTGCGTGCGCGTGAGCACAATGTCGATAAAGTCCGACGCCGACGGCACGGTCTGGATCTTCTTGAAGTTGTACACGACCATGGTGGCTCGTTGACGAAGTGTGTAGCTGTAGCGCTTGCTTTCCT
The DNA here is from genome assembly GCA_023333755.1 of Globisporangium uncinulatum. Lineage (NCBI taxonomy): Eukaryota > Oomycota > Peronosporomycetes > Pythiales > Pythiaceae > Globisporangium > Globisporangium uncinulatum. The sequence goes on along the minus strand of JAASFJ010000083.1, from coordinate 16,076 downwards.
GTTGAGACGACCGAGACGCGTCCTTCTTGCTTGCTCTCCGGCTCCGGACGCAACCCACGCAATGAGAGTGGCTGGCGGAGCTGGCTGCTGCTATTCAAGCTGTTTGGTTTGGTTGGCTCTGGAAGGAAGAGCGGGAAGCGTACCGTGATGGCACACTTTTCGGTACAAATTCTCGAACAGGTACGGTGTACCAGAAGACTCACGCAAGCGGGCAAAAACAGGCGCTTTTGTGTGCAACACCACCGACTCTTGGATCTTTTTTGAAAAGTTTTTGACATTTTGATCGTTTTTGGGCAGTGAAAAACGTCTGAGGCGGCGGCGGTGGCACTTTGTTTGTGGCGTGGTGGTGTTGCTGGCAGCAGCTTGCTGCTGCCTTCCTCGCATCCGCAGATTGCAGCACATTCTCTAATACCACACACACAAACTTCTCTCTTCAACACTCGCTCGCCCTCTCTCTCTCACACAAGAAGAAACAGCCGAAAGGCCCGATTCAGTTCAATCCATTCAGAAGCTCAATCCAGCCAGAAACTCTGTCTCCCTTCTAAAAGAGATGCATTTCTCCCTACTAGCGAGAGTTTGCTGAAAAAACATGGGATTTAGCACAAATCTAAACCCCTCCCCTCGCATTCGCTAATTTACCCCGCACGAGCGCAGCACACGTCACGCGCGCCTTCCGCCGCTGCTGCTGCTTCTGCCTGTCGATAGACCACCACTGAGTACCACACGCCCGCACGCATCCGACCATCATGTGGACCGTGCTCTTCGGCGACCACGACGCGGACGCGCACACGCCGCCGTCACCACTAGACGATGAGCAGGACGAGAACCAGGAGCTCCGCGGGTCGGCTGTCGCGCACGCGCCGCCGTCCGCGAAAGCGCGGCTCTCGACCGCATCGACCGTCGCGACGCTCTCGCCGCCGCAGTCGCCGACTGCGCGCTTCTCGTCGGAATCAGCGGCCACTGTTCGCGTGTCCGAGTCGTCGTCACTCGCACCGTCGCCACCGTCGTCGTCCCAAGGTAACCGGCGGGTCTCGAACGGACCGGCGCCACCGCAGCGCCGCAGCTCGCGCGCGACTGGCGAGTACGACGACGATGCGCAGCAGACGCCGATGGCGATGCTGCTGCGCCGGATGAACCAGCTCATGATGAAAGTCGGCGAGCACGAGTTTGAGAAGAAGACGCTGGTCGATGGGGTGCGTCATCTTTGGAGAATAAGATGAGAGAATGAGATGAGGGGAAAAGAAGACTCATATGTGTGGATATGTGTAGATGGAGAAAGACCGCGACCGCTTGACGCGGCAGATCGCGGCCCTTGAGCGCGAGTTGGAAGACGTGAAAGACCAGAACGTGCAGCTCCAGTACAAGCTCGAGTACACGACTGAGCCGATGCTGCTCGAGCAGCTCCAGGACGTCACGGATATGCGGGACGCGCTCGCGAGCGTGAAAGTGCAGCTCGAGAAGGAGATTGGCGACAAGGACGCGGCGCTCACTGCGCTCCAGACGGCACTCGACGCTGCGACAGCTGCGCACCAGCACGAGCTCCAGCACGTGCGTGCGCAGTTCCACCACGAGCTCCACGAGCTTGAGTGCGAGCGCGACGAGCTTGAACAGCGTGTCGCCGATGCGACAACGCACGCGAGCGCGACGTTCGCGTCGCAGCTGGAAGCCAAGCAGGCGGCCCTGAAGGAGACGCAAGAGGCGCTCGAAGCCAAGCAGGCAGCGCTACAGGATACGCACGAGGCGCTCGAAGCGCTGCAACAGCAGCTCAATGACGCTGTAAGCGCGAAAGACGCGGCATTAAGCGACCAGCGCCGCCGGGTCGACGAGCTCGAGCAGCAGGCTGCGACTGCGGACGGCGAGAACGCGACTCTGCACCGCACGATTGAGGACTTTAAAGAGGACTGTGCGCAGCTCTGGCACGTGAACGAAGACCTGAAGCAGCAGCTCGCGCTCGCGTCGGCCGAGACGATGCTGCGGGACGCAGAGCTGCGCGAGACGGCGCTCTCAGGCCACTCGGCGCTGCTCGACAAGGTGAGCGAGCTGGAAGAACAGCTCCAGGCGGTGCACGAGCAGCTGGCCGACAAGAGCCAGCAAGTGCGCGCTCTAGAGGCGGCGGCCCGAGTCGTCACTGTCCCGCCTGCTCCTCCAGTCGACAGGTGCGTCATGCGGTCTCTCGCTATGACTGTGTGATGGCTGTCGGTACTGACGAGTCATCCACACTATTGCCTGTCTCTCTGTCGTCTCGGATTCGATCGGATGCGCACTTTAGCCACGTGTGGAAAGGCAGTGCGATCCGCGTTTTGACGGAGCAGGTGGCTGCGGCTCAGCGCGAGCTCTCGGACGCGATGGACCTGAACCTGCGCCTGAACACGCGCAACGCGTATCTGGAAGAGCAGCTCAGCGCGTCGTCGGCTGCCAGTGCCGAGTCAGCGAGTCGCAGTGCACGCGCGTATCACGAGCGCATGGACGAGCTGGAGGCACAGCTGGTCACCAAGCAGCACGCAGTCGAAAGCGCAGAGGCGCGCGTGCACGAGCTGCAGACGCAGCTGAACCAGCTCGAACTCCCGAACGTCAAGTTGGCGACCGCGAACGAGCGTGCGCAGCAGCAGCTTCGCGCGCTCCACGAGCTCGCAGACGAGCGGGATGCGCTGAGCCAGGAAGCGAGCGGTCTCCGGAGCTCGAACGACGCGATGGCGCGTGAGCTTCAAGGCCTGGCGACTGGCACGAGGAAGGCAGCGGCGCAGCAGGCGGCGCTGGAGCACGAAGTGGCGGCACTCACGTCCGAGCTCGAGAGCGTGCGTAGTAGCGCTCTCGCGGACACGTCGCGGCTCGCAGACTCGCTGCGACGGACGGAGCAGGAGCTTCAAGCCGCGATTGAGGCGCAGAGCAGCCTGGCGACGGAGAAGCGAGCGCTGCAGCACGAGCTCGAGACGCTGAGGGCCGCGTACGCAGAGATGGCGGACAGCGTGGAGCAGTCCCGCGCGACCGAAAGCGAGCTCGAAGCGCAACGTGCGGCGCATGAAAAGGCGGTGAGCGAGCTGAAGGCGGTGCTCGCGCTCGAGGTCGAGCGGCTGCGCGAGCAGCTGGTGGCTTCCGAGGCGTCGGCGAGCGACGCGCGAGCGCAGAATGCGGCGCAGTCGGCCGAGCTCGCGTCGCTGGCGCACCAGCTGACGAACGTGCAGGAGTTCTCGCGGGATGCAGTGTTTGAGGCCGAGACGAAGTACGAGGAGGCAGCGCTGGACCTCGAGGCGCTTCGTCGGGAGCTGGACGCGAAGACTGGTGAGTGCGAGCAGCTGCAGTACGCAGCCGCGCAGTCGGCCGAGAGCGCGACGAGTGCGATGGGGGACCTGGAGCATGTGCGGCGCGAGGTGTCGGACTTGAACGCTCAGGTGCAGCAGCTGCGGTCGGTCGAGCAGGAGCTGAGCGCTCGCCTTCGCCAGTCGACGCAGTCGAACGAGCAGCTCGCTAGCGAGCTCACCACTGCCACCGCAGCGCGGGTTGCGGTCGAGCAGGAGCTCCACGCACTCCGCTCGTCTGTCGCACAGCTCCAGAGCGATGCCGACCGACGTGTCCAGGACGCTGTGCACCGCACGCGCGAGGAAATCTCGGGCATGCTGACCACGGAGCGTGCGCGAGCTGTGCGTCTCGAGAAGCAGGTGGCTGGTGTCAGCGTAGAGCTCGGAAAACTGCACGCCGAGCTCGAGAACGCGCGTGAGGAGGCGGAGCTGAAGGCGGACGCGACGCAGTCGCTCGCGGACAACCTGAAGGCGTCGCGTGCGGAGCTGACGCGTGCTGTGCAGGCGAAAGACGCGGAGATTGCGTCGGTGCAGCAGCAGGCGCGCAGCGAGACCCTGCAGTTGCAGACGCTCGCGGCGCGTGCCATGGAAGAGCTGGCGCAGTGCCAGCAGGAGCTCAGCCGCGTCCAGCAGCAGGCGCAGCTCGAACAGAGCGCACGGACCAGTGAGGTACGTGAACTCGAGACAGCGAACCGGGAGCTCGAAGCTGCGCTGGACAAGTCGAAGCAGTTCTGCGAAGAGCTGTCGGCACGGTGCGAGGAGAGTACAGCGCAGGTGCAAGAGTACGCGCGGCAGATCCAAGAGGACTCGCAGACGGAGATTTTCCGGCTCGCGCACGCGAACGAGGCGCTGCAGCTCGAGATTGAGCGGTTCGTGCAGAGCCGATACCGCGAAGCGAGTGCGGAAGAAGAGCTGCACTTGCACATTGCCGAGCTGCAAGCAGAGAACAACGTGCTCGCAGCGCGCGCGCACCGGCTCACGCAGCAGCTCTCGCAGTTCACGGAGCTGCCAGAGGAAGACCGCGTTGCAGACAGCCAGAGCCAAACGCCCGACCTCTGGGAGCTCCTGTCCTCGGGCATGGAGCAGCTCAAGGCGGACCTGGAGCTCGCGAGCAAGTACGCTGCGAGCATCGACGCGAACGGCCTCGAGGTCGTCGACAGCGACGAGCCGCTCGCGATTGCGTCGTGACGGTGAGTGCAGTAAGGAGTAGCAAGAGTAGGCGGGCTAGAGAGGAGCGGAGGAGCAAATACAGGAGAAGGAGCGGGCGGCGTTGAGTGGGAACCTCCCGCATGGCGCGGAGTGCCGCTGAAGCTTCCAGTGGAAGTGCCGGCCGATGTTGCTCTGCGCCATCGTTTTGTGAAGTGATCGCACTGGCTGCCAACTTCTGGAGATGAGCACGAACTGTTCTAAGCTTAGGATACGCGACGACTTGGGCGGTTTGGGTGTTCCTGTCGACAACGCCCACGCATTCCTGCTCGCACAGGACACTGGCTGGAACCATGGAGGTGCCGAAGAGCAAGCTGGTCGAGGCGAAGCAAGTAGGTGTGACTTGGCTTTGGTGTGGCCGATGTGCGCCAATCAAGACTAACGACTAGCGCACTTGCACTAACTTGCCCGTCCATCGCCACCAGCGCCGCCAAGAAGCATCCAAGGACGCACTGCTGCTGCGTAACCGCATCACGCTGCTCAAGGCTGAGGAAGAGAAGGCGTGGAAGAAGATTGAGCAGACCCGCAAGCGTGCCGCCGAACTGCTGCGGGTGCGCGAGAGCAACGATCGGTCCCACGCAGAGCTCCGCGAACTGGCACAGCTCGCCGAGCTCGAGCTGCAGGCATCCATCTCTGCGAAGCGCGAGCTCGTGCTGAGCATCGACAGCGTCCAGAAGAAGAAAGAGCTCGGACTCCAGATCACAGAGGCGAGACGCAGCGAAGCGCTGCAGCTCAAGGAAGAGAAGCAACGGTGGAAAGAGGTCGCAGACAAGCAGAAGCGGGAGGACCTTCTGGACGCGGTCCGGCGCAAGGACGAGGTCGCGACGCAGAAAGAGGCGCTCAAGGCGAAGAAGCGGATGCTGCAGCAGGAGCTGGAGAAGCTCTCGAAGGAGCGGGCGGGCGAGAAAGTGCGGGCGGAGGAGGAGCTCACCCGCAAGCACGAATCCGAAGTGCATGAGATGGAGCGGCTCGAGCTCGAGCTCATCCAGCGCCTGCGCAACACGCAGCACATGCAGAAGCAGGCGTTTGAAGAGCTCGAAGCCGCGCTCACTGGCTCTGGCACGGGGCTGCACAGTCCAGCCAAGGAGGCGCTGGGTGGTGCAGGTGGGCTCCACCGCTGAGAGCCCGCGTTGGCGTCCGCAACACACACATACGCGCTCCATCAATCACCAACTGCTCTTTGAATACATTCGCACTTCTCTCATCTTAACGCACTGCTATCCCCACCGTTGTCTTCTCGTGCACACACTTCCAGTGTAGTGGGGTGCGTCACGCTACTGTCGAGCTTAAGCCTTTCCGCCTCGAAGACCGACAGCATGTCCTGAGTCTCTGAGCGAACGCTCTCGTAGTGTTGCATTCGCTTCGTCACTGGCGTCGGCCGCCAGTTCATCTTCAAGCAAACGCGTCACCACATCAGCTCCCTCGACGCCGCCGTTCGTTCTGGCGACGCTCGTGACTGCACGACACTGCAGCAGCAGCAGCGCGTGCCAGAGCACACGCGTGTCGTGCGTTTCAACAGCTAGTTCGCCGGTACACGGAGGCGACTCGGGGGCCACAAAGCCAGTCGGGAAGAAGAGTGTCGTCACTGCGAGCTGCAGACTGGCGAAACGTCGTGTCGAGCCGCCAGGTGGCGACTGTGGGAACGCTTCGAATGCCTCGCGCATGTGCTCCAGTGCGCTGAGCAAGTAGCCACTCATCGTGTCGAGCAGGAACTGCAAGAGACAGCGATTGACGTCTGCCGCAACAAGCACTGCGCTGTGGCGATCCGAGTGTTGGTCGTCGACCTCCGAGGCGTCCGCGTTCGTGGACAGGGGGAGCAGGTGGTCAAAGCACCGCTTGTCTAACAGCAGCTCCTGTGCCGCGAGAACGTTGTCTTCGAACGCATCGCCGATCCAGACCCCGTTCGCTCGGCATACAGCGAGCATCGCGTCCCACGTTCGTTGGCTTCGAGCTCGTAGAAGCGCGGGATCCGACAAGCTCGAGACGTCAGTGTTCGTCCAGAGCTGCTTTGCCCCACTGCTATAGCTACGCTGGCTGCTCTGCATCAGATGCGTGAAGAACGCCTGCGTCTCGGCCGGGAAGTCCTCTGACCATGCTATCCTCATGTCGCCTTCGATCGACTCGTGGTCGCGGTCCTGCTCGACGGAGCTTCTCATCGAGGCGAAGGTCGTCAACTCGTTCAAAACACCGAGAAAGCAGCGCGTGAGGCGGGTCGCTATGCTCGGTGGTACCGCTTTCGCGTCCCCGGCACCGATGAACCGACTCGCTCTCTCACTGAGCGCAAAGTCGCCCGAAGCGAGCGCCTTGCGCACGATCGTGAGCACGACAGAGCTCGGGACAGACCAGTCGTGCTCAATTTCTGCTGCAACACTGTCGTAACTGGTCGGTTCCTCGTTCAAGCGGCGTCGACGGCGTTCGAGCGACGCCAGAACGTCCAGCGCGGTTTCGAACGCGCCAATGTCGCCCGTCTTGACCAGCACAACCACTGCACGCGAAGCTGCAGATACCGACCCGACTTCCAGCAGCGTCTGTGCAGCTTCGCCGTACCGCTGCTGCCTCTCGAGGTGCGTCGCGTACGACAGCAGCGTCTGCTGGAGCAGCGGGTCGTCGAGTCCCAGGCTCGAGTGGATCAACGCGAGTGCTTCCTTGAACGCGTTCCCACGCACGAAGCACGCGATTGCAGCTCGCGTCTTTCCGACGCTCAAGAGATGCAGTGCTTCACACAGACGCAGCGCATCAAGTCAGCGTGTACCACACAACAGCACACCTCAGCGACATGTAATGCACCCATACCTGCGCTTTTCCAGTCACCGCGAGCTTCCAGTTGATGAGCGTACACAGTGGTGAGCTCGCGCCAGACGTCCAGTCCTGCCATTGGCGCGAGCGCGAGCCACGACGCGTCCAGCACGCCTTCGGAAGCCACAAGACGCAACGCGTCGCCGATCTTTCCCTGGAGCAAGTACACTTGCGCCAAGTGCTCCCAGTCCTTCATCGAGGCGAACGCGTGCTCTTCCGGGACAAAGAACCGGCTGGGCGACAGCGCCGTCGGGTGTGAACCTTCGCCTTCGCTGTGTGAGTGCTGGGGACCAGAGCGATGACTGAGACGTTCGTGACACTGGCGTAGACTCTCTTCGAGCGACACAGCCTTCGTGTCGGCACGGAACACGCCGCTGACTGTCTTCTTCTTCGGCTTGCTCGCTTTCTTTGCTGTCGAACTCACACTCTTCTCGTCATCGCCGACTGGAGCCGCCTTGATACTCGCGTGGGCCTGGGCATCTCTCGTAGCCGGCGGTGGCGCAGCCTCTGGCGAGTACTCGCGGTAGTCCCAGATGCGTATCGTCTGGTCCTCGCCGCCACTCGCGAGCTCAAACTCGCTCACCCAGTCGACAGTCAAGACGCGGCCGACGTGCTCGCGAAAGCAGGCCACTCGCTCCTGGGAGTCGATGCGCCAGACCTGGACAGTCCCGTCCAACGAGCTGGACCCGAGCACACGCTGATACAGACGCACGTTGTCCTTGCTGCTGTCGCCACTCGCACTCTCTCGCGCTGTCGCCCATCGAAGACTCGTGATTGCGCCACTGTGGCCCACAAACACTCCCACGACGCCGCGTTCAAGCGCAAAGAGAGAGCCGCACCCATCTCCAGCCGCACCCTCCTCTCCGCCGATGGTGAAGACGACGATCCGACCGTCTCGCGCTCCAGTCGCGAGCAGATCGCTGGCCGCCGCCGACGACGCCCACGCCACGCTCACGACCGCTTGTTCGTGTTCGTGGAACGACTGCGTGGGATCGAGGTCTGCACCAGCGCTCGACGACGCACTGAGCACCTCGACGACGCCATTGTCCCGACCGACCGCCAAGCGGACACCGCGCGCATCCCACGCAAAACACACGCACGTTGTTGCGAGCTTCACTTCGTTCGACAACGCATCCGGACGGTCCGCGTTCGACTCGAGCACCCGCTTCGCTGTGTCTTGGCTCCAGAGCACCACCTGCACGTCGTTCTCTCCAGCACCCCGACGCGCGCTTCCTGCCGCCGCCGTCTCGTGGTCCTGCAGTGCGTCGTCCAGACTCTGTCCTTCTGCTTGGGCGGCCTCCAACGCAGCCATTGCTTGTGCAAACGAGCTGCGCTCACTTGTGCGACCCCGTGTCGTGGGCGGCGACAGCGGCTTGGCTCGCCACTGCAACGTCTGCACTTGCGTCGCGTGCGCCGACTTGAAGCGCACGCTCTTCCTCGTCTCCACGTCAACGACACCAAGCTGACCGTCCTCCGTGCCGAACGCAAGCAGCGAGCTCTGGAACGGACTCCACGCCACGCACGTGACTTTGCTCTGCAGCCCTTTCCAGAGCAACTCGACCTCGTGCCGACTCTTCTCGGACGCGACGCTCCACAGCCGAATCGTCTGGTCGCCGACGCCGGCAGCGACCACTGCGCGGCTGGCGCTGTACGCGACTGCGTACACGTGGCCGCCGAGACCTGCGAGCTTGTCGCGACACACTAGTGCAGCGCTTATCGCCCCTTCTGTCCACACGCGCACTTCGCGGTCCATCGAAATCGTCATCAGTGTCGCTGGCGACAGCGATACGATGTTAAACAGCAGCCGGTTGTGGCCATTCTTGACCACCACTGGCTTGCACGGCGACAGATTGGCCGGCGAGACGGCCCTGACGGCGTCCGCCCACTCCCACGCAAACAGGTTCCCGTCGAACGAGCCGGACCAGAGCCGGAGGAGCTTCTTGTCGGACTCAGCTGCTGTGCTGCTCGCAGCGCTCCACGCGATCGGCAGCCACAGCCGCTTCGCTTGACTGTACGACGACGCTTGCTTCGCTTTGGGCAGCGTCAGTGTCTTCTCGAGACACGGCAAAGCCTGCTCTTGTTCGGTCGCTGTCGCTGTCGGCTGGACGCGCCACACTTTAATCGTTCGGTCCCGCGACGACGACGCCAGCAACACACCGTCGCTTGGCACTGACGCGAGTCGCCACGCGAGCCCCTGAACCTCTTGGTTGTGGCCTGCAAGACGGTGACGGATCCTTTGCTGCAGCACGTCCACGAGACAGAGCACGCCACTGCGGTACCCGACCGCCACGAGTGCCTTGTCGTGCGGCGCTGTCTCCATGACAAACACGCCGTCACCTGCGACGGGCGTAAACACCGCTACACTCGCTCTGGTGTGAGGGTCAATAGCACAGACAGACGCACGTAAGAGACCCCATCCAGTCAGTCCCACACCACCACTATCGTCTCTCTCTACGGCATTGGAACAAGTGAACGCACTCGTCGCGTCGCCAGACGCTGATGCGACCACGCTGGTCGCCTGCAATCACGAGCGTCGGGTCGGCCCCTGCGACCGCCGTCACTTCAGCGCCGCTGTGTTTGCGCTGTTGGTCGACGAGCGCGCGGGTCACCACGTCCCAGAGCTGCACGCCGCCTTCCTCGCCACCGCAGAGCAGCCGCAGCTCGCCACTGCGCTCTGCGAGCATACGAAGCGCAGTCACGCGCTGGTCTCTGCGCGCGCGTTGCAGGTGCGCGTCAAAGCGGAGACCCGTATCGGTTTCGACCTGCACACTCACTACCACTCTCAGCACTTAGCAGCGGAAGCGGAGCCTGGACACCAGCGTGGCACGCACCTGGTAGATGAACACGCCGTCCTTTGCGGCAAGCGCTGCGAGTACGCGACCGTCGGCCGCGACGCCCAAATCGCATACCTGAGTGGCACAATGGGTGACAAGTAGGTCAGAGCTTGTGAGGGAGGTTGAAAGTGTGTGTGGTTCGGATGGCTCGAGACCACCTCGTGTCCGCACCTTCGAGCAGAACCAGTTGGGCGACGCCGGGAGCACGCGAGAGGGACCACCGCTGCTGCGTTTGGCTGTCATTGCGTCCCAGGTGCGCCGGAGGAAGAGCCTGGGCTGGCTGTGCCAAGTGTATCCTTCGTGGATTGAGGTGGCTGGCTGGTTCGACGAGATCGGATTTTTTTCAAATTGTTCGTTGTGAAAAAATCCGAACGAAATCCGAACAATATAATGTTTGACTGGAAGGGATGATCTACAGGACTGTTCTAGTACTGGTACACAGCACAAACCCAATCAACAATTGATTGGTGAACAGTATGTAGTGGAGTCTTACCAAGAAGCATATGGTCACCAGTTTCCTACTAGCGCAAAGCAACGAAGCAGATGCACAAACATTGATCGCCAGTTGTCCAGGTTGACCTCGACGCACTATGTAGTCCTGGCAGACGTTGGTGGTGGCTGCAGATTTCGAAGTCGTGGCGGCGAGGATGGGATTGTCTACGATGCGCTTCGGCGGTGATGGAGCTCCGTCGTGCTTGCGCTCGGCTTGGTAGCTGTCACAACCGGGATTGTTGTCAGCGTTGACACCTGCCACTCGAGCAGCGAGGGCATCCAGTAGAGTGCGAGTCGGCTCTTGGCGACGAACTTCTTGTAGTTTCTTGTTTCAGCTGGGACGGGGCCATCCCCGCACAATTTGACGCGAAAGGGACGACGATCTCGTCGTCCTACACGTACCACCAGACTTTGCATGTTGGTCCTGGGTGGTTCATCTGGCCGTCTAGGTCAGACCACTTCATCTGACTCGGCAATACTTGCGTGGGACCTCCCGCCGGATCCAAAAACCGCACACAGTAGCCTTCGGACTCGAGCAGCGACCCGATCGTCAAGTCTTTACGTGCATTTGCTCCGAGCTTATACAGTCATGTGAATCAAGATCGGGAGTGAGGGGGGCACTGAAAGTGGTGGTGTGTGTACTCGTGCTCTTCAGTGCTCTTTCGCTCCCAGGTCCATTCATCCCAACAGCTCTTTGTGATGCTGAGCATCGTCGAATATTCCACGTCTCAGACTTGCCGGACTTGGCGGTAGCCACCGCTACCACCACCACCGCGAGTCTTCTTCCTCCCGCGCTTGGCTCGTCGCAAGCGAGGGTGCGAGGCTGCTCCCGAACGCTCGCCCACCGCATGTCCTGAAGCCGAAGATGACACCAAGCCGAGCCGACGCTCTCTGCGTTGCCTCACCTGCTCGTCTGTGAGCGGCAGGTAGTACAGCACCGGCTTCGTCTCGGTCTTCAGAAGAACCGCGTCGACCGGCACTAGCAGGCGCGATCGGATGGATGCCCACAAACGCAGACGATCAGGTCAGAGTCCTCGTGAGCTTGCTACCGGCTACAAAGCCCTCTCGTACGCACTCTTTCCACGCGCTCTAGACGAGGGATCGAGATCACTGCTCGCTTTCCGCTTCAGACTCGAGCGGGCGGCTTCGCCGTTCGCGTGCACGTCCATCGCAGTCTCCTGGGAAAACACAGCACAGAGAGCGATCCCACTCACTGGCGGCCACACTTTCCCGTCGAGGCTGTCCCGCGTATTGCGAGCCTGGAGAGAGAACGAGTGCGTGAGCACCAGGGCGAGCGCCAGAGATACACACATACGTATACGCACCACTTCCGCAGACTCGTACGTGACGTAACAGTGCGTCTTGATCGCGTCCATCCAGAACCCGTTCTCAACAAAGCTCCCTTCCTCCTGTACGAAGCTCTGTGTTGCAGCCGCACACACGCTCACACCTTCAGTCAAACACCACTGGCCAGAAGCAGCTCAGCAGCAGCTCAACACCAGCGCACCTTGACTGCGTTCAGCGTGAACGGGCGCCGGAAGTTGTCAATCCGCAACGTCGCCGTCGTCGTCTCGTCGCCACCAGTGACGTCTCCTTCACCCACAATGCTCTCCTGCGCCTGTGCTACACTGTCGCTCAAGCCGTCAGCAGCCACAGACGGACCTGTCGCTCCCTCAAGTTGCTCGTCGTCGACGTTCTCCTGGACGCGAACCTGCAATCAGCCAGTTAGTGACTGTCCATCCGCTTACCTGACCCCACGCGTCGTCCCTAAGTGTATCAGACCAGCAAGCACGGTACCTCAGCTGCAACCCCCGCCACATCGCCCTCGCTCTCATCTGTTGGCGCTGTGCGTGACAGCGACAAGCCGGACTGGCTGCTCTCCTGCGGCACAGGGGAACCCGAGTCCAGCGTCGCTCCAATGTTCTGCTCCTCACTCCCAGCCGCTGGTTCTGCTGCAACAGGCGGGTCCAGCGTCTGTGCAGGACCAGAGAGGCGTCTAAGCACACGCTTCTTCCGCAGAGATCCCTCTCAGTGTCACGCACAGTGGTCTCCGCATCGGTCGTTGTCGCCTCTTGGTGCTGCTCCTGTCGATAGCTTTGCAGTCGCTCGACCATCTGCGCCTGGAAGTCGCAGGTGCGTTAGAGCGGCGACAGCACCTTTCGAGCAAAAGACAGCCATTCACTTGCCAGACACGCACTGCATACCTTTGTGCCGGATGTGTCGAGCGCCAGTGCCGACAGCTCCGCTTTGAGCGCCTTTGCCTATGGTGGCAGCCACATGCGCACACGCCCAAGTGCATCCAAGCTGTCAGCAGAGATGGGCGGAAGCGATCTCGCCTCTGGATGAGTGAGCCCATGCGACAAACGCACCGTGAGGCGCATGAGCGCTTTCGTGGTGTTCGGGTCGTCTGTTGGGGTTCCCATCGCGATGTCTTGTCACTCGGCTTGGGCTGTGTGCGGAAGATCCTGCCGTTTCATAGTGAAAAAAGCCAAGATGCTCACTGCTGACATTTTGTGACGATACTTTGCATTACCGGTAATTGATCAGTTACATACCGTATATTGAATAAATACCGGTACCTAGACAATTGAAATTCCAATTGCGGTACACACCAGAATCTGAACAAGGACAATCGCGCACCTCCTGGATACAGACGCCGAGTGGCGAACTTTTGTCTACATGCTAGACCTACAGTTCCCAAAGGACAGCCAGACGAGATAGGGCACGCACAACTTGCTACGAGTGTTCAGCGTCATGCGGTGCTCGGTGCTTTACCCACACTGGTTGCATCGCAATGTTCGCATCTTCCAAAAAGTGGAGTCCTCCGTCGTCGCGGTGACCAAGCGAGTGAAAGCATACACCCGACTACACCTTCAACAGCTCCCACAAGACCTCGAGAACGTCAAGCTCAAGGCGCTTTGTCAAGATATCCAGGCTCGCTCCGACATCAATACCGATCAGTCGGAGTATCAAACACGAGTCCGAAATTCAAGTGATCCAACACATCGACAATTGGCCCACCGAGCATCGAGACTCCGGCCGCACGATCGCGTGCTCATTTAAGTTATCAAACGTCACGGACGACCATGTGTAAGTGCGGGAAACGTGGACTACGACCTTCTACAAGCGCCGAGCACTTTCCACATCAAGCTACACGCCATTTTCGAGCTTTTGTACACACAGAGTACTTTGTCCGAGATCACGCGGTGTGAAGCGATGCCGACCGCTACGGACGCGGTTCAAACAGCTACACCGAGCCTACATACCACCATTGATCCATTGATGACCACACAGCGTGCGGACTCGCGCGCACTAGCGCAGTCAGTCGAGGCGCATTTTTGTGCGGCGGCTCGACACTTTTCGATCTTTCAGACGCACTTTGACACCAGACGCGACCCGACAGTATCCTGAGGCTCCGGCCACACGCTCATTAACTTCTCCCTCTCTCACAACGTCTTGTACGACAGTGCGCAAGTGCGGGATTCGTGTGAGTGTACTCTACACCACATCGGAGCACCTTCCAAATCCCAACACACGTTTCGACCAAATCTCGGCCGCGAAAAACGCAACGACTCGCACAACCTACTCCTACCCGACGGCTACCTACCTGACGATCCTTCTGCGGCCACCTACAGTGTCAAGACGGAGTGGTAAACCCCATGCAACTGCGGGTTTGCTTACTACATGCGCACCTGTGCTCGCGATCAAACACAAAGACGAGTACAAGCGCGAAAAACAAAGCAAGCTGAAATTGAAGATGATGAAGATGCAGGCAAGCTACTTTGAGCTATGTACGCGGGCGAAGGAGCTGTCGCGCTGGCGACGGTCGATCAGAATCCGGATGACGCAGGTCATTGCAGGAGGCGGCACCATAGTCGCACCGATGGCCCTCTGGAAGCCTAAAGTTACACTTGATCTGTTCGCCAGGCGGGATGAAACGCAGTGCGAACAGGAAGACGACAATCCGCCGGTGCCAAGGAACTCGCGGAAGACGACGTTCGGGTCACAACTGTGCTTCACGAAGCGTCCGGGACCACCCCTCCAGCGCGAAAGGATGCCAAGCGCATTGCCCGTCCGACTCCGCAGCTCGAGCTTGAACGTGTACGCGTCAGGTTCGGGATCGTCGGGCTGCATCGAGTAGACGACGCCAAGACGCTGTGCCACGCACGCACCTTCTTGGATACGCCGACCCGCAAACAAACAGATCGCCGAAAACTTGACCCGAAGCTCCAGTCCAGGCACGTGGCCACCGTGCCGGCTACAAAACGCTCGGTTCAAAGAGCACGTCGTCGCCTCGCAGATATAGCCGTCGATGGCGTTCCGGCACTTGGTGTCGCAAGTCGAGCGACAGCCGCACTTGTTCGTCTCACCACCTTCGAGCTCGTGCCGAAAGCGCTCCCGTTCTTGTCGATCTTCTTCATGTCGCTCGGGAACGGGACCAAGGTCCCCTTGGGTAGCAAACAAAGTTGCGCTTCCAGCGCCGGTGCAAGACGGGCGCTCGTAGCTGCAGCAGGCGCATTGACCACCACACGCACAGCCGGAGCCAGCGCCGCGGTACTTGGGTTGGAAACCCGTTTCTCGTGGCGCGTCACCTTACTGCGTGCTTCGCCGAACTTATGCCTGGACTTGGGCTGCGTGAACTTCACTGCGGGCGGCACTATACGCTTAACTGCGCGTTCGACCTCTGCACGCGTCGGCAAGAGTCTGACCACTCTCTTGTTACGCAGCCATGGTGGCGGCCGTGATCCATCGGACTAGTCTAACTCACCCTTCTTGATCTTCTTGGCGCGGACGTGGGTGACGCGGAGTGCGCGCACTGCTGCTTAGGGGTGCTGGTGGCTCCTCTTGGCTCCTCGGCGCTGGCACGGGTGACACGGGGTTCTCTCATCGCTGCTGTGGCTGGTCGCTGGGCGTCTCTGACGCGTGGGTGGATGCCGAGAAAAAAAACATATCTTGGCAACCGCCTCACGCGAAAATACGTATATTTAGGTTAGTGTCCGGAAATATCCGGATATACATATCTTAGCAGCCACTACTTTTAACACTGGTTTTCTTACTCAAATCACCAAATTTGGTAGGTCCCCCCTAATACATGAAATCCGCTAGAGCGTTCTGGGCCATACGAGTGGCACCATTCGAAAGCCCTGTGTCTCGCGGATTTGGTGACACCGTGTTGACAGCAATTGGCCCCTTGTGGGCCAAGTTATGCTGGGTGACGTCGAGGCATCTCCCCATTTTTCGCCTCTCCAGGAGCCGAAATGACATGCCTCTGGCGATAAATTATTCGGTCTTATGACCGTAAATCAAAGTTTATTTAGTTATTTATGTCGACATTACGGGCGTTTCTGTCAATAACCCCAGGCTCTTCGAATTCTTCACAAAAAATCTACCTTCCTTAATTTCATCACTATGCCGAAATTAAGCGTTACCGTCAGTGTGGACAACCAGCGCT
>JAASFJ010000082.1:0-44603 GCA_023333755.1 Globisporangium uncinulatum | reverse complement strand
CCGAGACCGCGTCCCGCAAGTCGTTGCTCTTGCGCGGCTTCTCGAGCTCTGGCATCGGGTGTGCGTGGTGGTGCTGGCAGAACGCCACCACTTTCTCCAGCACGTGGCTCTTGACGTTCGGCAGCGGCACCTCCTGCGGCTCGCCGTCCTCGCCAGCCTCGTCCGTCACGAGCGTCGCCACGAGTTTGCTGAGCGACGCAACAGCGGCGTCGAGCTCAAAGCTCGGGCCGTCCATCGACACGAGCTTCACAGTGCGACCAGCGAGTGCGTCCGTCATGGTGATCAGGCTTGATGGAGATAGCGAAGGAAGAAGCTTGAGCTGCTGGCGTCCGGACTGGAAATAAGAGATGGAGGCTCCAGGAATGGAGTTTTTGACACGCAAAATACCGCAAGTAAACCATCACTCACTTAGTGGCCGACTAAGTGCGAGTGTACCCATTGCTAATAGGTGCAATACTGGGGTGCAAGTCGTGGTTGTTATGAGCTCATTATAGGTGGGATTCCCAGCACTGCAATGTTGCCTCCCGCCTTCATAGTGGCTCACTATCCGCGCCAGCTTGGTTGCAGCAGCAGGAGCTGCTGCACGAACACGAGGTAGATGAACGCGCCGACTGTGAACGTGAGCGCGATCGCCACGTACTTGGACAGCGCGCACTCTCGACCCGGATCGTCGCCGTCTTCGGTGTGGTCGACGTCGTCAGCACTCTCTACAAAGCGTATTGCCAGCCACCCGCGATTGGTGAGCCACTCATCCGGTGCATGGACTCGCACTCACTACGAGTAACACGCACTGCTGCGCGTCCTTGCTCCGTGACGCCATACGTCGTTGTGCTCGTCTTGCCGCTCGAGATCCAGGAGACGCTCGAGGTGTGCAATGCGCGCTTTTACCTGCTTCTGCTTCATGTGCGAGTCTCGTGTGGCGACCAGCTCCACAAGTCGCTTGGTCAACAGCGCCGCTTCACCAGGCCTCGGACCAGTCAGTGGGCGAGTACACCGAGTTGCTCGTTCTTCGGCTGTTGTGGTGACGAGACGGACTGTAGACGTGCTGCAATGCCTAGTGACTGAGTGCGAACATACACATGTGACCACCGTCCGACCACGCGTTGACAGGCAAGTGACAGATCTTGGTGACGCGAGTTCAAGTGTGTTCTTGTGTGCCACATGTCAGCAGATACAAATTCCAAGTTTGAATCCAGAAGTAACCAAGTCACAATGAAGTCACATCGCCAACACTCTTGTGCTTGTTGCTTTTCATTGCTCAGTGCTCGCATGCGCTGGCTGCCCATACTCTCCATACTGAGCGACACTCAATATCATGACGAAGGCTCCAGACCCAAGTCACAAGACTCGCTTTCTTGTGGCACGAGCGAGCAACGAGCAACGAACGAGCGAACTCGAGGGCGATGGACAGGGTGTAGCAAAGTAGGCGCTGTGATGCGAGAAAAGACATAATGCCTATTTGGAGATTTCCGAAACACCTACTTCAAATAGCCTGAAACGATGTGTGAGACGGAAGTGACAAGTAGACAGAGCAATGAGCAGAGCACTGCTCGACTGTCAAGCACACCACATCAAGGGAATTTGTAGCAGGTATGCATGCGTCACCTCTGCTGCATGTGATGCACGTCTTGTGAAGGAAGTGCTCACTTGAGGGCGACATCGACACTGCATTTTCCGTGTGCTTGACAGGATGGCTCGAGCATCAGGCAAAGCTCCACGCCGCAACCCCAAATCGACCCCAAATGTGAACACGACACTTGTCCAAACAACACTAAGAAAGCCGCTCGCGAGAGACAAATGGCTGAGCACCTACGAGCACGATCTCGGGTTGTGCCCTGTTCGTGTCGGCGAAGGCGTGGTTCAGGAGGCGTGGTGTCGATTCTGCCAAGCTTTTGGCCGTGAAGAACTGCGATCTCAATCCAGTTTCGAGCGACTTTTACTCGCAAAGACGCGGAAGAAGAAGACCGGAAGGCAAGTCTTCAAAGTGTTCCGCTAGGACAACATCAGCAAGCATCTCTCGCAAAAGCATGCGGTAAAGTGGGCTGAAGACCAGTCTCTCGGTGATGAGCTCGTCAAGAGGCAGCAGTTCTTCCATTCCGCCGCTCGCATCGTCGACTCCCTACCATCATCTACGGCTATTGAATTAGCTGTGCCGTCCTCTATCGTCGACCTCATAAGCGGGCGAAGTCAGCGTTCCGCGTGCGATTGAGCAACTACAGCATGGAGGGTCAGCTGCAAGCGATTCAGTACGAGTCGCTTGTCGCTCTTGCGAGCAAGGTGCAGGTGGACCTTGACTAAGTGCATTACATAGACTCAGGGTCGTTTGACTTGGATAAAGTATGCCAAGACCCCAACACCTACTTGGAGATTTCAAGAACACCTATACCTATATGAAGCTCATATAGGTTTCTTGGCAAAGCGCCTACTTTGCTGCACCCTGGCGATGGACCTTCATTTTGGTGTTCCCACACGAAACACTTTGCTCCAAAGAAATTATGACCGCCAAGACACTATACGATAGGATTTTGAGGGTTTTCGGTCTATCATACATCTACTAAGTAAATATGTCGATTTTCGTGCATTCTTTAAATATATAATCAAACAAGTATCTGTATACCCAACGCAAGTCACTTGTCAGAGTGTTTGAAACAAGTGATTGTTCTCCATCACTTTCCAAAAGCCCCACACACTCAA
The DNA here is from genome assembly GCA_023333755.1 of Globisporangium uncinulatum. Classification (NCBI taxonomy): domain Eukaryota; phylum Oomycota; class Peronosporomycetes; order Pythiales; family Pythiaceae; genus Globisporangium; species Globisporangium uncinulatum. The sequence continues at coordinate 41,909 of JAASFJ010000082.1, read as the reverse complement.
GCGCGCGCCTCGATCAATCAGCTCTCGGGTGTACCCTTCACGCTCAATGAGCTTCTACAGCAGCAGTAGCAGTAGCACAAGCACGAGCGCGAGCCTCTCGAGCGTCCTCTCGACTGGAAGCAGCGCGCACAAGCGCCAGCGTCTAAACGACGACGCGTCCAAGAGCAGCGACAAACCGGCCACTGAGAGCGACGGCGGGCCCCCACCGAGCGACGACAAGAGCGGGGGCTTCCCGACCACTGCGCTCAGTCTGCAGAAGGAGGCGTCATGGAGCACGATGCTCGGCGACGTCGAGAGCTTCGGTGGACTCGGCCCCATGCCGTCAATGAACGCTGTGCTCGAGAAGCGTGCATCCAGTCAGTTTTCCATCTCTTCGCTGCTGCCGTCGGCCGTGTCGGCGGCGCCACAGTCGTCGACGACGTCGTCTGCGAGCGCATCCCCTGCAGCGGCGGCCACAGCGACTGCGAGTGAGCCGAGCAGTGCAGAGGACGGGAGTGCCCCGACGCTCCAGATGGCAGACGGCTCAGGCGGGAACCAAAAGTTCATGGACCCAGCCACAGGCGAGTACATGTACCCGGACAATGTGCGGCCAATGACGTTCGTCGACAAGCAGAGCCTCGTGCAAAAGATCACGCTGCTGCCGAGCCAGTATTTGCGCGGCTTGATGGACGTGATCAGCAAGTACCAGCCCGAGACGGTGCGGCAGATTGACGACGACGGCTACGCGTTCGACCTCGGGCAAATGAACGAAAACACGGTGTGGGCGATCAGCGACTACGTGAAGGACTCGATGATCGAGCTGGACGGGTACATTCGCTCCCGCACGGCTGCGCTCAACGACGACCTCAGCAACAGCGACGCTGGTGTGGGCCACAGCGGCGGTCGACACGCTACATCGAACGAGCTGCTGAACAACCCAAAGATGGCAGCAATGTCGAATAACGACAGCCAGTCCAAGTTCCTCGAACAGGTGGACATGTACTCGAAGCCAAAGATCACCAAGTCGCGCGTGAAGCCGTCGAAGAAGCACGAGTGCGAGACGTGCCAGAAGCAGTTCCGCGGCCGCTCCGAGCTCCAGAACCACATCCGCACGCACACGAAAGAGAAGCCGCTCGCGTGCTCGCACCCAGGCTGCACGAAGCGGTACGCGCACAGCTCGAACCTCCGGGCGCACGAGCGCACGCACCTCAACATCAAGCCGTACTCGTGCCACTACGACGGCTGCGGCAAGGCGTTTGCGCACTCGGTCTCGCTCAAAGAACACATTTGGATGCACGCGGGCTTCCAGCCGTACGTGTGCCCGTACGACGGCTGCGAGAAGCGGTTTACACAAGTGTCGAACTTTGCGCGGCACAAGCGGACCCACGAGAAGGAAGTGCGCAGCGAGAACGACCAGTCTGTCGACAGCGACAACTGAGGATAGCGGTGCTTGGTAAGTGGATTGTGCAGAGGAGGAGGAATGGAGGCGATCCCCCTCTTTCCTCCTCCTTTTCTCCTCGACAGGACCAAACGAGGAGACACGGAAGCAGGTAGGAAAGCGTGTGAAGGCCTTTTGAAAGGAAAGGATGTGTGTGTTTGATCAGCGTGGCCGTAAATGGACACCGACGGCCGTGATAGCTACACGAGTCTCCATTAGAGGCCCCAAGGCTGCGAGTGCAAGCCAGCGCGGCGAGCTTGTGCCGTGGTGGGAAGACTTGGTTTGGTGAACCAGACATGTTTACTGCAAATTACAATTATAGTCTGTAGTTGATCACTAACGATCCAGTTACATTAAACAACTTTTACCCCAGCTTCTTGAGGCTCTCCTGCATCTGGAGCTTGAGCAGCTGCTTCTTCTGGCGCAGCTTCTGGGGCCGCTTGTCGCCAAAGAGCGAGCGGAAGCGCGAGCGCAGCTGCGAGGCCGTGAACTTGGCGAGCGGCGCGTACTCGTCGACGCCAGTGCGGCCGGTCGCGAGCATCTCCCAGCACACTTTCGAGAGGTGGCGGCACCGCGGGTCCTTCACGGCGTTCTCGAGCTGCCGGATGTTGTCTTCGCTCCACGAGTCGGTCTTGGCGGACGACGCGCTCGTGGCCGGGAGCTCGTACTGCCGCAAGTACGCGTTCTGGAGCTCGGCAGCCGTGAAGCTCTCGAGCGGCTCGAACCGCTCTTCTTTCATGCCCTTGTTCGCAAGCACGTGCCAGTAGATCTTCTTCCCACGGCGACACGGGTTCGGCCGCGGCATGTTCACAGCCTCGTACAGCAGCTGGACAACGTCTCCCGGCAGCGCACGCATCGCTACGGTCGTGTGTGCCGCCGACGTTGCGCCGACCAGACCGTCGCTTGTACTGTAGTTGTTCATGCTGAGGAGTCCGTGGTCGCCTGCGTTCGTGGCGGTTGAGCGGAAGAAGTCGGCGTCGCCGACGTACTCGCCGTCGCTCTCGCCGCCACTACCGTCCTGCTCGCTCGGGTGGCTCAAGCGGTGGTCGTGGTACTGGTACTGCAGCTGGTGCGGCTGCACGTACGGGTGGTGGTGGTAGCTGTCCATCGCACTGCTGCTGTACCGCGTCGACTCGGCGGACGGGTCAATGAGCGCGTCCAAGAAGCTGTCGAACTCGGTCTCGCGGTGGATCTCGAGCGGCTGCATGAGCGTGCTCGACGACCCGCCGTCGTACACAGCGCCGTAGTGCTGCTGCTGGTGCGGGACGTGGTGACTCGTGTGCGTCATCGGCAGGTGCGATTGCGTCTGCGATTGCGTAATCGCAGTCGTCACGCAAAACACAAACAGCCGGCGGTGGCCAATGCGGAACTCGGAGAGCGCGCGCTCGTCGTGCACAATGAGCTCAAAGTCGCTCACAGACGGGTACCCGAGGCGACAGAGACGCTCTGTGTACTCGAACGCGCTCTTACGTGGGATGCCGCAGAGGAGGAGCCAGCGTGAGACTGCGTACGCGTTCGAGAAGACACCGGGGCCTTGGAAGTGGCGTGCGGCAAAGTCGCGCCGTGTGTGCTGGAACACGGCCTGGACGTCCATTTGGTTGTGCAGTCCACAGTGCCGGAGGTCCTCCATGGTCGCGAACGCGAGTGCGAGCGCCGAGTCGAAGCCGTAGTACATGAGCTTGTCGGCCACTTGGCTCAGCACCGCTGGGTCGAGTCGGATCGTCAAGTGGAGGCTCTTGAGCAGCTCAATCACTTCGTGCGGGTTCTCGACTTCAGACGCAGCGTACAGCGGATGGTGCAGCGCCGCTGCGACGGGGCGGAGCGCGCCAGTGCCCATTTCGTACCCAGCAAAGTCGAGCTTAAAGTCTGCGAACGCAGCGCTCGTGTGGCTGCGTGGGTAGCTGCTCTGCGGCGACGTCGGTAGCTGCCGCTTGCGCGTGTTGATTGAGTGGCTGCTGCTGCTGTAGTGGTGCTGTTGGTCAGCGCCGAGTGGCGACTTGGCGTCCACGTACACGGGCGGCGCGTGCGCGTACGCAGTGAAGTCGGCAAGCACGTGGTCGGGACGGGAAGAAGATGTGGTGGTCGTGGCGTTCGAAGTGGACGAGGAGGAGACGGGGTCACTGTGGTCGGCTGTGGCCCACGTCGTGTCAACGACCGTGCTCTTCGCGTCGAGGATCGCACCAGCGCCTGGGGCGGCGATCTGGTGCTTCTTGAGCGGCGGTGGGTCCTCGCGCGCCATGTTGGTCGTACTGTAGATGAAAGAGTGACGGGAGGAGGGAAGGGATCGAGTGAGGAGGTCTCGACCGACAGACGTCCACAGATGGTGGTAGGGCGCGTGTGCGTCAGCGGGTGGAAAGGATTCTGAACTGGTGGACACCCCGGCGGGCGGGCGCTTTTCGGAACTTTTCGGAAGCGCGCACAGCGTTCGCTGCGCTCGGAAGACGGGCGGCGGCGACGTCGACGCTCGCCCGATGCTTGTGCCATTTCACAGAGCGTCCACTTTAGGCAGCCTTCGTGTCTCGTTTCTGGCGGATGTGTGAATAGGGCACTTGCCACGTTTTGTTCAGGGACTTTTCACTGAACGTGTCGTGAAATCACTTGGAGCGATATTTGATGCGCGCAGTGACGGGCCCACATGGCAGAAACTGGCCATGTATCAGAGTGAATCGTAGATCGCGCCTGCCTCTGCACTCAAAACACATCATCACTGACGCGCCTCACCAAGCTGCCTAACGCTTGCGGTTCAGCGCACCGAGCGACTTGTGTGTTTGGCAGCGTGCACCTCGGAAATGAAAAGCAGGGACAGCGGCGGTGATGGCACAGACTCGAGCTCTTTCCACGTGGCGAAGCGAACTTCGTCCAAGCTGGTGGCGTTGAAAAAAAAGCGGCTTCAAGCGCCTGCTTAAGAGTCGAGAAGCGTCGAGCGCAGCAGCACATTGAAAGCTAGCTTATCGTAGCTGTTCGCCACCTCACAAGCGAAAGAAACCTTCAGCTTGCAGCGTGGAGAACATGAAAAACAGATCAGCTGCGCGATTGCGCGCTGTGATCGCGCGCGCTGATCTTTCATCAACTCGCTCGCTCGTCGTCAACGGTGTCGCGCAGTCAATCTTGTGTGGTGCGTCCACCATGCGAGGGAGCGTTCTCGTTGTCGACGTCTCGTGGACACTTTCGCGACCCCGACCGCGGAGAGACCTCGAAAGGTGTCAACGAACGCCCACGTTGGCTCGAGCCTACACTGGAGCATCGAGAGCTGAGGCAGAGTAGCGAGCTGCAGCAGCGCGGCACGACGAGCACGTGAAGCTGGCGTCGAATCGAATCGCTCTGCATCTCGATGCAAATGCGCTAGCCACCCAGCGACCCACAATTTGGCTCGAGTCAGACATCTCGACTTCCGAGCTGCAGGAAATCAGTGCACAGAGTGGGATCTGCAGCGCGCTCACTCGCGCTCGGCAGACGAGCGACTCAAACCTGTCCAGCTTGATTTACCAGATTGTCCACAGACTTCCATTTCAGTGGAAGACAGCATGCGCCGCACACTGTGATCCTCTCGAGCGTGATCGTCTCAAAACCGCACCCGGAATCCGTGCACAGAGCCAGCACCCCCAAAATGTCTGGCTGAAAGGCGCTCTGCTGGCCAAACAACGAGCACCATCGCCATCGAGGAAAAACGAACGCTTCAAGAGCAGCTCGCGCTTGCTAGTGCTGCTGGATTCTGTCGGTGCCTGCCTGATTCGGCTGGTTCGGTTTGTTTGGCTCGCGCTTTTGTGACTTGCGACCACTTCACAGAGGAACGTCCCTGTCACCCCGCACATGTCGACGCACGCGGGAGTCGGGTGTGTATTCACCGCGACCGCCTCGCGGACTTGACAGAGCAGCGACTGACGATTGCTGCGAAAGGAGCCGTCCCGCAGGGTGCCGCAGGGCAGCTCGAGGCTGTTAAGGAGCTCTCTCGACGAGAGCAGCGCATGGCGGACAACTTGCGCTCGTGCGCGTTGAGATCGCATGCGCGGCATTGAGTGCGGCTTGATTCACAGCGATGATCGAGATTTCGATCGGGACGATATCGATCGAGTTGACTCACTACAAACAGTCCTTTCCACCCCACGTCGCACGCAAAGCGTTGATTTTTCTTTTGCAGCTGACGCTCTCTGACTTCAGCACTGCGCTGCAGTTGAATGCACGTTCATCACCTCGACGCGACCGCAGTCACAGCCGCTGGGTTCGCTCCGCACGTCCAATCCGACCGATGCCCGGCTGGTTGCCCACCCAATCAACGCGACACGCTCAGTTGTTTGGCCAAACAAACGCTGCTTTGATCGCTGATCGTTCGTGCCTGAGTCGGTTGATCGTCGATCACAGGAAAACCACCACGAACAGGGTGCGGACTGCGCCTCGCTCACGCTGGTGCTCTCGAAGCGCACCGCACCGCACCGGTGCACGTGCACCTCGGCTCCCACGTCGTGGTGCAGACTTCTCACACAGACATGCTTCTCAATCGAGCGCTGGTGTGGTTGGTCATGCTTGACTCGATCGATCAAGCAGCGTGACGCGGTACACAAGATTTTTCTTGGACCGCGTCACGGTCCTAGTGAGAGGTGACGATCATTTCGGGGGACGCGTGGTCGCTCAGTTACGAGGCGAAGTCAACACCACGTTCGTCCACGTCGGTGCCTTTGTCTTCGCGGTACTGTTGGCTGCGGTACAAACACCAACACCAAAACAAGGAAGTGGTCCTCTGTGCGCAGCGAGCACTTTGGCGTGGCGAAACGCTCAGTTGAGAGGGAACAACTGCAACGAGTTGACTTGGAAGACGACTCCAGTCACGAGGCTTCCAGCTGAACGCGTGTTCAAGTGCTGGTGTTTCCGCCTCGACGCTGGAGGAAGGCTGGTGGCGTACCAATGTGGATGAGCGATGATCTTACTCGTAAGATCAGGGGAGAGCGTCATGGTGGCACGTCGTTTACCGAGTAATGTCCACGCGCGTCCGGCGGGCCAGGGAAACTGAAACAGGGCAACGGGCCCGTTACTTTTAGGCAAGCTACTTTAGAAGAGTTACTTAGGGACCTGCCACTTCAGACGTATTTACGCCAGTAGGTACTATTGAAGTTGCAGTAGGTCCGCGCGGAGTCACTACTGTGACGCGCGCTACGTGTCAGCGCCCATTGGCTGATATGATATTCGAAGTACAATTTCAGCCAATCAGAGCGCGACGCTGCATTTTTCAGCGCTCCGGCATCCGCTGGAGCGCAATAACAAAACAAAGTTGAATTTGCCCCCTTTCGCCCAAGCTTCCTCCTACTCGGGCTTTAAGCCCGTTACAGAAACGGGTTGCTCATCTTCTGATGCTTGTTGTGTTGCTGCCAAATTGGGAAGTGCTCTACTTACCAGTCTGTCCTGCTCTCCTCACTTGCTCTGTACAAGATACTGTCCTAGATCGCGACTGTTCCTACTAAATCCGAACGCACGCCAGGATACGACCACAGCTGGAAAGATCGCAATGGAGTCGTCAGCTCGCCAGGTGGCGACATGTGCCGCTTGGGCTCGCCAAAGAGCTTCAAACTGCTCCGACGTGAACCAATGCCGCTCGCCGATGCCTGGTGCCGTTCGTCTCTCCACAAGATAATTCACTTCATATCGCCCGACTAGATTCCGTGACTTCCACCTCGCAATCTCAACAAAGAACTCGCCCGCCAGGGCCTCGTGCAGCGTCGTACTCGGCCGCGTCAGCGATCGGATGGGGAGCGCCACCACGATACCTTGGTCCGGCTCCGCCTCAGTGGTGGTGCCTATCTCGTCCTCGTTCCAACTTGATTCGAGATCTTGCGCATGCGCTTGGAGTACGGCGTCGTCGGCGTGGTATGGCACAAGCGCACTGCAGTGCACGATCTCGTTCTCTCGTGAGTCCACATACTGCACCTCGTAGTTGTCGAACGCTGCCGCTTGGAGCATGACAGCGGATCCGCGCCACCAGTGCCGGAACTTGATGATTCTTGGTCCCCGCGGTACCTTGTTCACCCACATCAGCAGCCCTCTCGAACAGTAAAGCCGCTGCGTATTCCACGATTGTAATACCGAGCTTGGTGCTACTGCTCTTGTGCGATTGCCTGCTTCGCGAACTTCTGTGTACGCACCGTCCTCTGCTTCATGTCCGCATGACACCGCGGGAGGTCGTGAACGTGCTCGAGTTGATCTGGTCGCAACAAGTGACCTGGTGATCGTGGGAGTCGGCCAAACATGAGGTCATCCGGCATGAACCCGGTGGCTGTGTGCACGGCCGAGTTGTACGCGTACGCGGCAGCCGGCAGCCAGATGTCTCAATCGTCTTGCGCTGCGTTCGTTGTCATACTGACGATGTCCTTCCAGGTGCGATTGAAGCGCTCGACGATGCCAACCAGGTTCGGTCTGTAGGGAACCGGCATCGAGTGCTTCGCCTGCACTAGCTTCGTGAGCTCTTCCGTGACAATTCCGACGAGTTCCTTGGCGCCGTCCGTCAGCAACTCGCGAAACGGACAGTGCTTGATCATGACCTCCTCCACCAACGCCGTTGCCACTGTCATCGCTGTGCGATTGGGTACTGCGATGGCGATGACGTACTTGGATAGGTACTCAACAAAAGTGATTACATACGCTTCCAGGAGCCGTGATGTGTAGCGGCCCTGCGAGATCCATCGCCCATCGATCTCCCAAAGCTTCCGCCTCGACGCTGCGTAGCGGCGGGATGATCCTCTGGGGTCGCACCTTGTGACTGCCACAGTCGTGGCAACCGGCGACCCACGCTGACACTGCCGCCCGCATTCGTGGCCACCATAAGTTGCGACGTAGCCTTGCCAGAGTTTGTGGGGTCCTCAAGTGTCCGGCCCAGATGATGCCGTGAGCTTCCCGGAACGCCGTCGCCCAAAGTTCCGCAGGCAGCACTGTCCGCCACCCCTCTGTCGTTAGCGTTTCAGTACTCCGTTGGTCATCCGGATCAGCGTGGTCTTGTACGAACCGCGCGTCACCAACTCTCTGCACTGCTTGCTCGCCTTTTGAGCTGTCACTATCACGTCCTCCGTCAGCTGATCGGCGACACGAACAGCCACCACTGGCGCCCGTGACAGGACGTCCGCGACCACATTCTCGTGTCCTGGCCGGTAGAGTACCTCGAAGTCGTACTCCTGAAGCGCCAAGGCCCACCGATGCGGTCTGCCAGTGAGATCGTGGCTTGTCATGAGCCAACGGAGTGCGTTGGGGCCCATGACAATGGAGAAGCGATGTCCGTAGAGGTATGGTCGGAAGAGCTTCCGGCCCAGATAACTGCCAAGCACTCGAGTTCTGTCGCAGTGAAATTCGCCTCCGCCTGGTTGTTCACCGAGCTCGCGTACGCCACTGGAAGTAGCTTGTCGCCGACCGCTTGCATCAGCGCAGCACCCAGCCCGACCTTAGACGCATCGGTGTTCAGTACAAAGGGACACGCGAAGTCAGGGTACTGCAGCACTGGCCTTGTAGTGAGCACATGCTTCAGAGCTGCAAACGCCTCCTCTTCCTCATTGCCCCACTTACATTCCGTGTCCTTTCGTAGAAGTCGCGTCAGCGGTGACGCCATCGTGCCGAAGTGAGGTACGAACTTGCGTTAGTACCCTGCCAGGTGTACAAATCGCTTCACGGCCACCGGGTCCTGGGGCTTCAGGAACTACTCGACCGACGCCACCAAGCGCTGCAGAAGACGCATCCCGTCTTGTCCAAAGTGATGTTTCAAGTATTCGATGCTGTGTTTGCACCGAGCGTATACTTGCTCGACTTGAGCGTCATCCCCGCCTGGTCCATCGCTCAAGCACAGCGGCCACCTCGACAACGCGTCGTCCGATCCCACAGCATGAGAAGATCACCACGTCGTCCAGGTAGACGAGCGCACATACCCAAAGTAGCCCTCGTAGCACAGCATCCAACAGCCTTTGGAAGGTGCCTGCAGCGTTGGAGAGTCCAAACAGCATACGCACGAATCGGTAGAGGCCGCATCGTATCGCAAACGCTGTCTTGTCCTTGTCGGCCTCTTCGACCTCCACTTGCCAATAGCCAGCATGGAGGTCCAGTGCCGTGAAGTGTGCCGCTCCGCCAATATATTCGATCGTCTCGTCCATCCTCGGGAGCGGGTAGACGTCACGCTCGGTTACTTGATTGAGCCGTCTGAAGTTCACACAAGCGTACGCTTCCGTCCCTCTTCCTCACCAACACCACCGGGAAGTACCAGGCACCACTACTCTCCTCGAACACCCCGCCTTCAACATCTCGCCGACCTGAGTGTCGATCGTCTAATTCTCTTGCTCCGAGTGGCGACGACGGCGTAAGTAAATCGGTGGTGCGAGTCAGGTCTTGATAGCGTGGCGGACGCTGGTGGTCACTGGCGGTGGGCACCGCTCTTGCTTTTTCAAGAGGCGTGGGTAGCAGCGCAACAGGCTCAACATGAGCTCCCTGTCTTTGCCGGTCAGTGTCCCTGTTTGAAGTGCTTTTTCGCCTGGCAGCGCCGGCATCGGTCGGCCCCGGAGCATGTCGACCCACTCTTCCACCACCTCGCGGCTCACCCCCCCTCGTGACGTCGATCGCCGTCATTGTCTCGTCAAGTGGCTCCCACGTCCCTAGTACGTGTCGAGGCGGTAGTTTCATGCGGCCGCCCTGAACGTTCATGATGGGCACTGTCGCTCTGCCACCTCGAATTGTCGCAAGCGTCGGTACCTATAGCAGCTGTCGGAACTTGGAGCGCGCGGGCGTGAACAGCCCGACGTCGCCATCCTTGGCCTGGACGCGCACTTTCACGTTCACTGTGCTCGCACCCGACACGCAGCCTCGTCACGAGCCACACCGCTCCTGGTCGATTCAACCCCGTCTCCTCACCCCGACATACGAACGGCAGCGTCACCCCGCCTTCGTCGCCGTAAGTGGGCTCGCAAGTCGCATGATTGACGATCGCTTTGGTTGTGCGTAGGAAATCGAGGCCCAGGATGAACTCGGTCTGGCAGCTATCTATAGCGAGCGGGCCCACGACAATCATCTGCCCGTACACGGTCCGACACTTAAAACGAAAGTAGCCCTCGACAGCCAAGGGCCTGCCCTACAGACCTTGTACGAAGGCGACCGGTGGCAGCCCATGCAGACGCTCGTCGAGCCCCTTCAGTCGTTGCCCTACGATGGAGTAGCGACCGCCCGTATCGATCGTGAGTTCATGAACTTGGTCGCCGATTGTCACCGTCGCTGTCGGCAGTCCGGCCGCGGCGAGTGTCAGAATCGGCCGCTCGCGCTTCACCGCCGTCGTTGCCTCATGCTGCAGTCCACGCGTGTCCGGTCCGTGACTGCCCGCGATACCGGCTGCTGTCGTCGTCGACGCATCGTGCTCGTGGTTCTGGAGCTTGTTCGGGTCTGCTGTCTGCTCCGCGTGCAGCTCCCCGCCAGGTGTTCCCTGTAATAGCTCGTCGCTCTTGATCACATGCACAGGATGCGAGCCACACGCCTCATCGCGTGCCTCCCAGCCCGGAATAGAGCTCACCTGACCTCCGCAACTGTCTTCTCTTTCTCTTGTGAGGACACGTGGTCCCAAGCCACTGCTCCCGGCGGGACCCTACAGCTCAGCCTGATGCCCAGCGTCTGCTCCCACTGCGGTCTGTTCAACCGCGGCAGGTACCCGACGATCCCAGATCGCTGGCCCGTACTGGTGGAGCTCGTTCGGAACCCACAGGTCAGCCTGATGCCCAGCGCCTGCTTCCACTGCTCTCATGTCGTCCGAGCCCACCGACGGCACCACCTGCCACGTGTCATCCCGCTCAGACACGACCTCGACTCCGGCGGCCCCGCCTGCCTTCGCATCGTGTCTGGCGCTTCTCTCTCTTTTGCGCTCTCCATCGCCCTCCCCAGACCCGGCTTCAACCTCAGCGGCTCCGCCTGCCTCGGTATCTCGCTCCGGGTTTGGTGCGAGCCTGTGCTCGCCATCCTCCTGTCACGACAATCCGCTGCCACTCGCCACGGTCGCAATCCTCGCGCTCTCTTCCTTCTCCGTACGGTGTACTTCGGTCGTGAGATGCAGCCCTGCCATGGCTACACCTCTTTCCAGAGCTACACCTCTTTCCCGTTTCCCCGCCGCGGTTCCGTCTTCTGCCGCTTCGTTGACGATCGAAGCGGGCACTCACGAGTAAAGTGGCCCTCCTCGTCGCAGAGGAAGCAGCTTTCATGCTTCTGCCGCTTCCGCGGATCTTGCGGGGTACCCCTCGTTACGTAGTCGTCGCCGGCTGCGGTTCGGGAAGCGCGGCCCGTACTTCGCGAGACCTGGCGTTGTGGTGAGTGCTCTTCTGGTTGCCTTGCGGTACTCGACATGTCTTGGCTGCCGGTCCACACGTTCGCTCACCGCCCCGCCACCGCCAGCCATGCGATGTGCGCGCTCACAAGCTTCGATGAGCGCCTCGGGTACGCGTGCCAGGAGTGAGGCTCAGATCAGTGGAGACACCCCGCTAATATACGCCTCCACGTACTGGTCTTCCTCCAATTTCGAGCCCAATCCGAGGTTTTCGAGCGCTTCAGCGTACTCTTCGAACGTCTCTTCTGGTATCTTCTTTTGCTGCATCACAGAGTTGAATATCTTTGACGCGCTCTCTCGACGGCCGCACTTGGCCCGAAGGTGTTCCGCAAGCACTTCCACGACGCGGTCCTTCTCGGGGTGCGCTGCTGAGTCCTTCCATACCATGCCGCTGTTTTCCCTGTCAGAGCGGACGCCATGACTTGGAAAAGCACTCGCGGCGGCCACTTGGCGCCATGTAGAAGCTCGTCCGCCTCAACCGCACTGGCGAAGTGGTTGAGCCAGTCATGCACTGGTCGGGATGCTCCGTCGAAGTTGCTGACTCGAAGGTTCTGGAGCTTCCAGGCCAGTGCCGTTGCCAAGGCCGTTGCTCCTTCATGCGCCGACACTGGCGTGACAAGCGCGGCCACTGGTGAAACAAGCGCGGCCGCTGGCGCTCCTCGAGGCGTGCTGCGTACGCTATCCGCCCCCGATTCGCTGCCAGTCGCGATTCTCATCGTCCGTGCTCACCCCCTTGCCGCAGCGTGTCCACGTGCACCTGTCGGTGCGCTTGCCGCCGTCTGCGGTGTCGCCGGTGAGGTACCTTGTCTTGTCGTCCTTGGGGTTCCCGCCTGCGCGGCTGTCCGGGGCGTGTTGCTCCGCGTCGTCACCATCCCGCTGCCGTGCTCTCGTCCTGTCTGCCGTCCGTCTTCTCGCTGATTTCCCTCGGCGCAGCAGTTGTCGTCGCCTTCCAGCCCTTATCTACGCCCCAGTATGACCACCAAGTAATGTCCACGCGCGTCCGGCGGACAAGAGAAACGGGTTGCTCGTCGTCTGATGCTTGTCGTTTTGCTGCCAAATTGGGAAGTGCTCTACTTACCAGTCTGTCCTGCTCTCCTCACTTGTTCTGCCCTGCTCTCCTCAGTCGCGATCTAGGACAGTACAAGAAACTGTTCTAGATCGCGACTGTTCTTACTAAATCCTAACGCACGCCAGGATACCACCACATCTGGAAAGATCACAACAGAGTCGTCAGCTCGCCAGGTGGCGACAGGTGCCGCTTGGGCTCTGTGCGGGTTACTACCATACGTGCTTGTTCATTCAGCTCACGAGAGGAGACGGCACTCCAAGCAGCGACATCCAAGGGGGAGCGGATCGCGAGTTACTGCACATGTACTGTATTGACCGTGATCTTGCGTCGGTCGAGTCGGCCGAACTCACGCTGCCGCCGCTCACCGTGCATTCAAGGCATTCTTCCGTAAGGTGTGACGTTGCGAGCCTGCGTTCGCCTCCGCCTGAAGGCGACGCGGCTTAGAGAGCTCCAGTACCCTGATTACCGTATGATGCTGCCGCCAGTTTTGCTGTGAGAAACAAAGTGAGAAACAATTCTGAATGTTTAGCTTGATTTTTGTACGCCATAATAAACGCTATATAAAGCGCGGCTGTCACGACGTGATCACGAAAAGCGCATGTCAAAGAACCGAGCGCTCAGCCATGGCGACGTCGCAGCGGCAGCCGCTTCCCCCATGCTGCCACGCCGTGCACCCTGGGATCAAAGACACGACGAAAGCGCGCTTCAAGACCGAGCTCTCCGCGGCTGCGGCAAATGGGCGCCAGGACGCCTTCGCGCGCCTCACGGCCGCGCTCACAGAGTCTCGCTCAGCGCTCCAACTCGACCGGAGCGCCACCGGCTTTAGCCTTGGCGGCAGCACGAAGGACGAGCGCGTATCGCGCTTCTCAGCAGTGGACGACATCCAGAGCTACACGGCGGATGTCGTAGCGTATCTGTCGCTCATCAAGGGCTTCTTTTCGTCTCGGACAGCGCTGACACAGCCGCCGGCAGTGGCGTACGCCGCAGTGGACGCGTCCACCCCAACGTCCACTCTAAGGCAGCCACTGATTAACGACCACAGTCCACTAGGCAATGTCTCGCTTGATAATGGGGCTACTGGCGCTCCTAGTGGCGCTGCAGCCGAGTCGTACAGTGCGCACCTCACGTTCTGCGTCTGGAAAGACGTGCTCTCGAACGCCCAGCTGCACACACTGAACGCGCGGCACGAGTACGCCCAGACGCTGCTTGCAAGCGGACTCTTCCTCATGAACGACGCGCGCGAAAAGGTGGACGCGCTGCTCAGCGGCCGCCTCTCGGAGCTCGACGAGACGCAGCTCAAGCTCGCGTACCAGCTGCTGCTGAGCGCGGCCGGCGTCTTCGACGCGTGCCTTGAAGCGATCGGTGTGCGGCCTCACGCAGTCGGTGCCGCTCCGACCGACCTCAGCGTCGTCCCAGAGCCCGAACCAGCAGCGAGTGTGAACAGTGGGAACAGTGGCACGGGCATCCCAGACGATGCCACGATGGACAAGTGGCGCGCGGAACAGCTCGTCGCGACAGCGTCCACGCCGGCAGAGGACGCACCTGGCGCACTGTCGCTGCCTAGCGACCTCGCTCAGCTCCACCGCGTCCCGGACCTCGCGCACGGCCGGTTCCCGCAGCTGTTGGCGTGGCTCGCGCTCGCAGAAGCGCAGGAGCTCGTCGTCTTGCGTGGCATGAGCCGCGACTTTGTCGACCTGTCGCTCATGGCGAAGCTCTCCATGGACCTCGCAACGCGGTACCGGGAAGCGAACGCGCTCGCAACGCAGGCGCTGCCGTGTGCGACGTCGCCGCAAGCCGACAAGCTCCGGCTCTACGCGACGTTCAAAGCGCACTACTACGTCGCGGTCGCAGTCTACTTCCAAGGCGCTGCGTGCATGGCCCGCGAAGACGCCGAGTCGTGTGCGCAAGCGATCGCGAACCTGAAGAAAGCCAAGCTGCTCATGGTCCAAGTCGCTGTCCGCAAGCAGCGGTACGAAGAGAGCGCCAAGCAGCAGCGCGAAGACCGCGAGCGCCTCGACACGTTCCGCACGGTCTACGTGCGCACGCAGCAGATTATCGACCGCGACTTGGACATTATGACGCACCGCAACGACAGCGTCTACTACGCGCGCATCCCAGAGGCCGACGCGCCAGTGGAGCCGCTCAGTCTCGTGCGCGCGACTGCGTTCCCACCGGTCGACGTGCACGAGCTGTGGCGAGACCCGGACGTCGCGACGTGTCTCAAGCCCGTGGCGGGTGGGACGACTGGCGCTGCCAACGCGCCGGCACCGACGAGCGGACACGCGAGTCCGACGTCGCCGCGTAAGAGCTGCTGCGAGAGTTGCGTGATTTCCTGAGCTCGTCCTGGCATTCTGGAGATCCGACTCGTCTTTCCCACAGTAGGCTTGCTATTTGTAAGTGGACGTAGCAATTCGGCCTCTCCCGTAATCCAACCAAAAAAGCGCGCAAAGGCCACACTTTTGAAAAAGGCGGGAACGCACATCAAGTCCAGTCGGGATGGACGACGAGCCCACGTCCGCGGCCATGCCGCTCGCCAAGCCGCTATCGGTGGGCGAGGCCGAGAACATTGCCGTGTGCATCCGCGTGCGACCACTCAACGAGCGCGAGATGCGCAGCCGCGACTGCAACGTGCTGCGCACGCTCGCAGCGCACAATGCGATCTCAATCACGGACGTGGACGGCGCACCTCTCGCTGGGAAACAGCACGTGTATCAGTACGACCACATCTTTGACGAGACGCGCTCGACGCGGTTCATGTACCGCCACGTGGCGCAGCGCATTGTGCGCTCGACGCTCGAAGGCATCAACGGTACGATCTTCGCGTACGGCCAGACGTCGTCGGGCAAGACGTACACCATGCAGGGCACTGCGGACAGTAGCACGAGCGTCAGCGCTGGCGCTAGTAGCGCACCAGAGGAGGACGCGGACGCCGGCATCCTCCAGCTCGCAGTCGCCGACATCTTTGCGTACATTGAGCGCTGTGCAGACCGGGACTTCCTCTTGCGCGTGTCGTTTGTCGAGATCTACAACGAAGTCGTCCGGGACTTGCTCACCTCCACGACTGCGAGCGACCGGGACCGCACTGGCAGCAGCGGCCTCAAAGTGCGTGAAGACCCGCGCAAGGGCGTGTACGTCGAGTGCAAGGAAGAGATCATTACGAGCTACGACGACATCCTCACTCTCCTCGCTCTCGGGAACCAGCGACGGACAGTCGGGCAGACGGCGATGAACGAGCGGAGCTCTCGCTCCCACAGCATCTTCCGCATCATCATTGAGAGCAAACAGCGACGCGTGGACAAGGCAAACGGAGGCGACCGTCGGCAGTCGGACGAAGCCGACGACGCTGACGATGATGATGACGACGGTTCTGGCGCAGTGCTCGTCGCGTGTCTTAGTCTCGTCGACCTCGCAGGCTCCGAGAGCGTGCGCCACACGGCAGCCGAGGGCCTCCGCCAGCGCGAAGCCGGCAACATCAACAAGTCGCTCCTCACGCTCTCGCGCGTCATCAACGCGCTCGCGAGCGCGTCCACAACGTCGTCTACTGGCGGCATGAGCAGCGGTCCAAGCCAGCCAGCGTCCAGTGCGCCGCCGTTCCGGGACAGCAAACTCACGCGGCTGCTGCAGAACTCACTGGACGGTAACACCCGTACGCTCATTGTGTGCTGTGTGACGCCGTCGGACCGGTTCGTGGACGAAACAAAGAGCACGCTCCAGTTTGCTGCGCGCGCCAAGACGCTCCAGACGTCGGCGAGCGTGAACGAAGTGCTGGACGACCAAGCGCAGCTCAAGCGCGTCCAGCGGGAGCTTCGGGAGCTCAAGACGCGCGTCAGCAGCGCAGCGTTCGACGCGCTCCGGGCCGAGAACGAAGAGCTCCAGCAAGAGATGCAGCGCCGCAAAGACGAGCACGCGCGGCTCATGCGGCTCGTGCTCACGAGCACGGCGCGTGCGCTTGAGACGTCGCCTGGAAACGACAGCCACCGCCAGCGGACCAAGCCACGGAAGAAGCGGGCGCGCGAGACGTGGTGTCCAGGCGATTTTGCTGCCCAGCAGCCTGCGTTACTGGCGGCTGTGGCGCCACTGTCGCCGAACAAGCAGGCACGGAAGCGATGGTCGCACAACGACGACGTGAAGGAGAACGTCGGGCCGCTCCTGCATGCGACAGACGGCGACGAGCCGATCGAGGACGGCGACAACAACAACAGCGTCAGCAAGAACGACCTGGCGCTGCTCCACGTCGTTGAGCTCGCAGTGCAGAGCTACCGTGGCGATGCGAGCGAGCAAGTGCTCCAGGAAGCAGTCACACGTCTACACGATCGGGTTCTCACGACCGACGACGGCCGCGAGCGACTCACTGAGCTGCTTCAGGAGCTGACGGCGCTCGGAGACGCGAGAGCGCACGCTGACCACGTCTGTGGCCAGAACGAGCTGCTGGCCATGGAAGTCGAAGAGCTGCACCGGCGCATGGGCCAGCTCGGCGGCTCTGTCGAGACTGTCGAAAGCTTGCGTATGGAGCTGGCGGAAGCTCAACAGGTGCAGCACACGATGAGCGAGCAGCTCGAGGCGCTGCGAGCAGACGCAGTGGCCGTCCAGGCGAGGCACGAGACAGAGAAGCAGACGCTCACAGTGGCGATGGCGGCGCTCGAGCAGCAGCTGCAGCAGACGGCCAAGTACCACGCGGAGCTCGAGGCCCAGGTGCAGTTCCTAGCCGAGGAGAAGCGTGCGTTGGCAGCGACGGTGGCAGCGCTCGAGAGTGAACTCGCTGAGCGTGCGCTTCAGCTGCAGGCCCCAGCCAGCGGTACAGACGCGGACACGGACGCGGGACTCGCTGCTGAGCTCCAGACGCTGCTCCAGGAAGCCGCCAAGCTGCAGTTCGAGCTCGAGGCGGCGACGGCAGAGAACCGGTCGCTCGTAGCAGCACGAGACGCGACAGCAGCGGAGCTGGAACGCCAGCGCTTGGCGCTCGAGTTCGCTGCGAACGAGAAGCAGGCGAGTGCTGTGAACCTCCAGGATCTGAGCGACGAGCGCGCCCAGCTCGCGGAAGCGCTCCGGTCGATTCAAGCCGAGATGGACCAGGTCCTGGGCGAGAGCGTGCGCAAGGCGGAGCAGCTCGAGCTCGAAGCAGCGGCGCTACGAACGGCCCAGGACGCCGCAGGCGACGAGATGGCGCGGCTCAAGGCCAAGCTTGTCGAGCTCGACGACGACAAGCAGACGCTGCTCGCGACCATAGCGACGCTCGAAGCGCAGCAGAGCAGTGAGCACGACGACAGCTCGATGCAGGAAGAGCAGACGCGACTCGGGACGCAGCGTGCAGACGCAGACGCAGACCAGGCGCTGATCGCGAAGCTGTCGGCTGAGCTCGCTGAGTACGAGGCGACTGTCGCAGCGCAAGCGACTGCAGTCGAGCAGCTGCGTGCTGAGCTGCTGCTGGGCGACGAAGAGCACGCGACGTTGCGCCGTCGCATCGACGAGCTCGAGCACACTGTCGTCAGCGACCAGAGCCACGTACAGGAAGCCGAGCCGAGGAGCGCCGACAGCAGCGAGACGAGCGCGGACGAGCCGTCCAAGCTCCGCCGCCGCATTGCTGCGCTGGAAGAAACGAACGCGACAGTCGTGGCCGAGCTGGACACCGTAGCGGGTCAGCGCCGCGAGCTGTTTGAAGAGCTCAGTGCGCTCGAGTCGCAGCTGATGGACGAGTCGGAAGAGAAGACGCGGCTGCGAGCAGCGGTCGATGCGCTCGAACAGCGCGTGCGTGAGTCCGGGACGAGTTCGGAGCTCGCGAATGAGCTCGCGCGGGCCAAGCACGCCGAGTCGCTGCTGTTGAACGAGCTCGAGACGCTCACTGCAGCCATGGAGCAGCTCGAGGCCGCGAGCAAGAGCGTGCAGCCGCCTCAAGCGACCAGCGACAGCACCCCAGACGACGACGAGAGCGTGGACGCACTGCGACAGCGACTTGAGCTGGAAGCTGAGCTGCGCGCGACACTGGAGCTCGACGTCAAGTCGTACGAGGACACGCTACAGGTGGTCCGGAACGAGCTGCGCGAGAGCTCAGACTCGATCACGGAGCTCCTCGAGAAGCTCAAGACCATGGAAGGAGACATGCGCACGCTGAGTGATGCGAAGGAGCAGGCCGAGAAGGACGCAGCGGCGGCGCACGAACTGGCGCAGCGAGCCAAGGAAGAAGAGCACGAGTTGCGCTTCCAGAGCCAGCAGCGCACGCTCGCGTTCGAGCAGCAGCTCCAGGATGCGCACCGGACGTTCGAGAGCCAAGCAGAGACGCACCACGCGCTCGAAGCGGCCACGCAAGCACGCAGCCGGCTTGAGAAGACAGTCGCGGACCTTCAGGACGAGCTTGTCGCGTCCCGGACGCAAGCAAACGCTTCCAAGGCCCGGTTTGCCGACGCTGAACAGCACATCGCCCGCTTGTCGCAAGAGCTGGAGCAGCGCAGCGACGAGCTCGCAGCTGCGCTTAGCGCGTGCTCTGCGCTCGAGCAGCAGAGCGAGGCGCTGGACGCCAAGTGGCGTGCTAAGGAGACGGAACTCCGACAGCAAGTGACCTCTGAGCTTGCGAGTGTGCGGCACGCGAGCAGCGACCTGGTAGCACAGAACACCGCCCTTGAAGCGCAAGTGCGGACGACCGACGCTCAGTGGCGGGCGAAAGAGCAGGCGCTGAGTCAACAGGTCGCGGCTGAGATGGACTCGCTCCGCGAACAGTACCAGGAGGCCCAGGAAGAGCTCGACGCGTACCAGAAGTACGCGGACGACGAGATCCACAAGCTGCGCGCGTCGGTTGAAGCGAGCGACGTCGAAGCCGAGCTCTCGCGCGCCCGGGTCGACGAGCTGACCGCTCAGCTCACTGACGTGACAGCTGAGCGGACCGCACTGGACGCGAAGCTCCAGGAGCTCTTGTCGGCACGCGACGAAGCGGTCGAGCACCTCCAGCACGACCTGCGTGAGCAGAAAGCTGCTGTCGAGACGCTCGAAGGCGACGCGTACCGACAGCGTGATGAGCTCGAAGACCTCTCGGAAGCGCTCCGGTCCGCGCAGCTCGAAGCGCTGCACTACCAGAAAGAGCTCGCAGACGCTCAGCAGAGCCAATCGGAGCTCACGACGCTCACAGAGACGCAGCGCCAGCGCATCGACAAGCTCGAGAAGGTCAAGATGACGACTGAGACGCTCGAGCTCTTCCGCAAGCTCAAGAGCGACCGCGCTGAGCTGCAGGCAAAGGCCCAACGAAAGGAGACAGAGCTGCAGACGTCGCGGGAGCGGATTGACGAGCTTGAACGAGCGGTCGAGGCGGAACGAGAGCGAGTGGTGGCCAAGGAGACGGCGATCGCAACGATCGAGCGGACGTTGCAAGACGAGCGGTCAGTGCACGCTCAAGCGCGTGCAAAGGCGGCGACTGAGAGCGTGGTGTACCTGGAGAAGGAGAACCTGGAGCTGCTGGTCGAGAACCGGCAGCTCAAGAAGCGGCTTGAGAGCCGAGCAGGCGACGCCACCACCTTCCGGAGCCTCGAGGACGACGCACTGGACGTGGACCCGTCAGCAGCGGCGGCAGCTGCGGTCCTCGGCGTCCGACCGACTGACGGGACTGGGACGGGGGGCGGTGGGGAGAAGCAGACGACGAGTGGGTTCTTGTTGGGCTCGCTTGCTGGCTCTTCAAGAGCTGACGAGGAAGAGGAAGAGGAAGAGGAAGAGGAAGAGGAGGCGCGACCTGCATGTGCCCAACAGTAGTGGACTCGGGTGTGTACACTGTGTCGTTCAGTGAACGTCTAACGGGCCGATCTCTCGTCATCCAACAGTTGGCTGTTGGTTGATGTGGCAGTTGACTTGTCGCTATTCAGAAGCTCAGCTCCCATCACAGTGACGAGTGAGTCACTTGGTCACTTTCCAGTTTGCCTTCATATCCACAAGCCCATCGACAGCCCCACACCCGACACAACACTCGACCGTCTCCAGCATGGGCATCCAACTCCGCAAGATGATGCGGGCGCGCGTGGTCGTCGTCTTTGGCGCCACGAGCCGCCTCGGCCGTGCGACAATCGAAGCGCTCACGAGCCACCAGACGGACGCGTCAGTCGTCGTGGTCGCAGCGGTTGACAACGTGAAGGACCCGCGCGCCCGTCGGCTCAAGCGGGCGACCAAGTGCTACCTCGTCAAGTGCGTGTTCAACGACCCGGAGTCGCTCCGTCGGGTCGTGCGGAACGCAGACTCGGTGCTGCTCGTCCCTGCGCTCTCCGAGAGCGGGACGCGGTTCTCGAAGCGCGTGATCGACGCAGTACAAGCTGAAGCAGTCCCTCGCCTCGTGGTTCTCAGCAGCATCCTCGCGACAAACGACTTTTGGCGCCGTCGGCACCACCGTGAAGACGCGACAGACGCTTCAGCTCCAGCGCCCGCAGCGTCGGACGACAATGACCGCTTTGGGTACGAAGCCGTGGAAGCGCATGCGCGGTCCGTGCTGCCGAACTGTGTCTCGCTCCGGCTCCCGCTGCTCATGGAGTCGGTCATGTTTTGTCGCGAAGAGATTCTGTTTGCGAGTCGCTTTGTTGGCTGCTTTGACGCCGACACGCGCGTCCCATGCATTGCAGCAGCGGACGTTGGCGATGCAGCCGCGCGGGTGCTTGCGAAGCCGACGGACAAGTTCAATCCAACGTACTGTCTGGCGAGCGCTGCTGTCACGTGCTCGCCACGCGACGTGGAAGCTGCGTTCTCGCGTGTGTTGGGGAAGCGCGTGAAGTACCGACACGTGACGGACGCGCTCTTGGTAGAGCGGCTGCGGGACCGTGGCGCGACACCGTTTGTCGCGCAGAGTATGGTGCGGCTCAAGACGTACTTGGAGTTTGGGAAGGATGGAGGTCGTCCGGTTGTTGAGGACGACGACGACAAGCTGTTTCAAGCTGGCGGTGACGAGAAAGAAGAAGGTGACACTACTGATAACGACCGTGTTGTGGAAGAAGCGAAGCGGCTCCAAGCTGCGCGCTTTGGCTTTACGAACGACTTTCAGCGGCTCGTGGGCCGCGAGATGACGTCGCCCGCTGCGTGGCTTGACATGCACAGTCGGCACTTTATGCGAACGCCCGAGACGGAGACGCAGCTGTTTGTTGTTGGCTCAGGCGAAGGACTCTTTGCCGAGTTTGAGCGCTTCTTGGCGTGGCAAGTGACGTCTGCGACGGCGGCACCGGCTGCCGCAGTCGGGGAAGCGGCGATCCCCACGACGACAGGCGGTGCGACGCAGGGCAAAGTGACGTTCTGTGCGATCAAAGCGATCCCGAAGCCTGCAAACGATAGCCGCAGAGGGCTCCGGCCGCAGAATCCGAGTGCTGGCGAGAGTTACTACTGCCACGTGAAGGGCGGCGAAGTGTCGCCATTGAACCAGCTGCTTGGGCAGCTCACGGTTGCCGACGTGGTCGTGTACATTCCCCCATTGTTCTTGCACCCAGACGAGCGTCTCGAGATGACGCGGGTCGTCGTGGAAGCGGCTCGGAAAGCGGACGCGTGGGGCCTCGTGCTCGTGAGCTCGATGTTCACGGGCCTCGGCTCGGGCGAGCAGCTGAACTGCTTGGGGCAGTTGGAGCAGTTTGTCGAGCGCTCGGGTTTGCCGCACGTGATTGTGCGCTTGCCGTTGTTCATGGAGTACTTTACGGCGCTCTCGAGTGCCGACTACGTGGAAGCGGCTGAGGAGACGCTGTCGGAAGGGACCGCGTCGGGCATTGGCGACACACACGACGACGAGGACGACACCCACGACAGAGTTGAGCCAGGCGTTGACGAAGAGCAGAAGCCACCGCCGGCCCCACCGAGTGACGTCGATGATCACGGGACGACCGACTTGAGCACGCGACAGTCGCTGTCGCAGTGGAACCTGCTCGACCGCTCGCTCGCGACGTCGCGTTTGTACTTGATCTCAATGACGGACGCTGTGAAGGCGCTCGCTGCGATTGCGTTCACGTTCCCACTCCACCGCGGCCACACGCGGACGCTGTACACGGAGTGCTTGACAGTGCGGGAGATTGAAGCGGTGCTGCAAGCGCATGCGTACAAGCACCGGCCGATTGACTTTGCGCACGTGGACGCGCTGTACGAAGACCCGGCGCGTGCGTTCTGGCGCCTGGCGTACTGGACAAAGGCGCAAACGAAAGAGCTGCTTGAGTGTGCAGTCGCGCTCTCAGTGCACGCGGCGCCGATTCCGATGACCATGGACTTTGAAGAAGTGACGGAGTGCGAGCCGATCTCTCTCGCGCGCTGGGCTCGCGCGAACGCGCGGAGTTACACGCGCGTACTGCGCTCAGGGCGGTAGAGAGGGAGACCATCAGTGAGTAGTAGTGAGAATGGCTACATTTTAGGAGAGTGCTGCAAAGATGGCTACATATGACGCTACAAAGATGGCTACATTTTCTCTATAATGGAGTGGCGACCAGCGCGGCTCGATGAGGCCGCGTCTTCGTCGTCCTCTCCTATAGCACTTGCGCCTCCTCCGACAGGAGAAGCGAAGAGAGGCAGCGGCTCCGCACCACCCACCTCTCCTCTCCAGCATGCAAAGCCATATCTCACGTCGGAACTGTACGCGCCACAGTGTGTGACGTGGTTGTTGCTTCTTTCAACTAAAACACACGTGTACTTGTGTTCATGCTCTCGATCAGACTCACGATTGCCCAGGCGCTGGAGCATGTGGAGCAGCAGCGCCAGCAACTCCTTCGCGGCTCGACCGGCGCCAGTCGCCTGCGTCTCGCTCCAAGCCATCACAGGCGTACAGTTGCCCCCACAAGCCCGAAACGGCCCTCGGTTGCAGACGACAACGTGCTGTTGTGTGACTGCGGCGAGGAGCTTCGTCCACCAGGCCGCCAGCTCCACCTCACGTCCGAGTGTCCACTGCGTGAAGTGCAGTGTCTACGTCCCGGCTGCGGCGCCGTCTTCCCAGCAAATGGACGGGCCGACCACGACCGAGTCGAGTGCGTCCCGGCTCGCCGGGCTCGGAAGCTCCTCCAAGCAAAAGAAGACGGCGACACGCTCGTGCAATGTGAGCTGTGTCTAGACGAGCGTGTTCTGATCCGCAAGCGGGACCTCGGGCGGCACCAGCGGTTCCAGTGCGTGCAGCGGCTCGTGCGCTGTCAGTTCGCCGAGTGGGGCTGCACCGACGAGTTCCCTCACGCTGAGCGGGCGACCCACGAAGCGGCAGTGTGCGTGGTCGCGACCCGCCGACAGCAGCTCGCGGCGGACGCAGTGCACGTGAACGCCGAGACGACGTGCGACTGGTGCCAGCAAGTGGTGAAGAAGCGGCAGCTGCTCGACCACCAGGAGGACGAGTGCCTCGAGCGCGAGCGGCCGTGTCCGAACGCTGCGAGCGGCTGCACTGAATGGGTGCCGGTCGGGAAGATCAGCGACCACGTGCGTGACCGCTGCTGTGTGACGCTGGAGCGGAGCGCGCTGGCGGCCAAAGCCCGCGCAAAGAACGCACGGGTCGAGTGCACCGAGTGCGGCGAGACGCTCGCAGTGCGGCAGCTCAGTCGCCACTGGCGCGACGAATGCGTCAGTCGCATCGTGAGCTGCAAGAACGCGGCCCACGGCTGCAAAGCACGGCTGCGCTGGCGCGACCGCCACTTGCACGAAGACGTACGGTCGCTCGCTCGCGACCGTAGTGTGCTCGAGTTTGAGACTGGCGGCGCTGCGTACGTGGCGCTATCAGCGACGACACTAGCGTCAGAGAGCGGCAGTGAAGGAAGCGACCTGGCGCTGCCGTGGACCGCTGAGTACTACGTGCGGCTGCTAGACGCCGAGACCGAGGTCCTGGACCTGCTCCGTACGAGTCTGCAGCACCTCGAGACGCAAGTAGTGAACGCTCGCGAGCACGAGCGCTGGCGCGACAAGGCGGCAGCGTGCAAGCAGCAGCTCAAGCAGCTCAAGCAGCGCTCCAAGCACACGACAATCAAGAGTGAGCCGAACAGCAGCCGGCAACAGACGACGAAACGCAGTGCTGTGGAGCTTGCTGCGGCGGCTACGAGCCTCGCGGATGCCTTTGCTGAGGCGGAGGAAGGACTTGCAGCGACGCAGAAGGCAGCAGCGCTCGCCAAGGGCTGGATCCAGGTGCTCCTGACAGAGGCGGTGCGGATCGTCAGCGAGCAGCAGCTCAGTGACGACGCTGCGAGAGACCTTCAAGCTGCGATCACAGCTCAGAGCGCACAGGTGCTCCTCGAGCGGCCGCAGCTCGCTGAGCTCCTGTCTGACGCGGATCGGAGCCGCCTGGGCGACCTCACCGCGTGGGCTGCGAGCGTCGTCTCAAGCCAGCACGGAGACGCCGGCGAGCGGCAGCAGAAGCTCGCGGAACAGAAGAAGCTGCTCGCCAAGCGCGCCGAGTGGACAGCGCTGCTCGCTGGGCTCAGCACCGGTGCGGACGCGGCTGCGAGCAGTGCAGAGACCGAGCGGCTGCGGCGTCGGTACGAGCGCGAACTAGGCAAAGTGGACGCACGACTCGCAATCGTGACTGGCCACACGCCGCCAGAGCTGCTCGAGCGCCGTGGCCGCCACGTGCTCGCGTCGTCGGCACGCAATGCGCTGGCGCTTGTGAGTGGGCCGCACGGCCACGTGTCGTTCTTCCAAGGCACGCGGGAAGTATCGCTCGACTGCGCTCTCCAGCGCGGGCGGTGGCACCACGTCGCACTAAGTGCGAGTCCGCAGGAGCTGCGATTGTACCTCGATAGCGACCTGCGCAGTGTCAAGCGAGGTGTGTTTGAGCTGCCACTGCGCTTCGTTGGCGCCACAGACGGCGTCAGCAGCTTCCAAGGACTGCTCCAAGAGGTGCGCTACTGGCGCGAGTGCCGCTCACCAACGCAGCTCCGGCGGTTCGCACACACTGTACTCCCACTCGCGTCGTGTGCGCAGAAGCTCGTAGGCTACTGGCCGCTTGAAGAAGGGATGGGCACCCTCCTCGACGACCTGGCGCTGCACCTGCCGCGGTCGCCAGCGTTCCACACGCGCTGGCGCTTCTACGACTCAGCGGCTGCGCGTCGGTGGCTCGGGACGCCCCCGACACCGTCGCTACGCGAGCGTGCGAGCTGCGCTGTGACTCAGACGCTCAAGCTGCTCGCACAGCGTGCACGCGACCGCGAGAGCGAGTTTTTGAGCTGCCGCCAGGGCTGTGGCGAGTCCGTACTGCTGCGGCAGCTCGAGCACCACCAGCGGCTCGAGTGTCGGCACCGACTCGTGGTGTGTCCCGAGCCTGGCTGTGCGCAGCTCGTCCGCTTTACTGACGCAGCAACGCACGCGAACGAGCGCTGCGAGCGCCGGATGCGACGCGAAGAGCTCGTGCAGCGGCACCGCGAGCGAGCGGCGCTCGAGAGCTGCGGACTCGGCTGTGGACTCAAGTTCCAGCACCGGTTCGCGGAGCACCACTATCGCACCGAGTGCAGGAAGCGGCTCGTACCGTGTCCGCGACACGACTGCGGCGAGAGCATCGTGGCCGAGACGCTCACAGCGCACTTGATGAGCGAGTGCAAGAGCGCAGAGCTCGCGCGCGAGCGGCAGCTCGTGACGAACAGCCGAGTGCGCTTGATGGAGAAGCAGCAGCTTCAACTTCAGCATTCGCGCCAGATTCAAAAGAGTGACATGAACCAAACATAACGCAACCGCACTTAACCGAACAACAAAAGTAGTGGTATCCCAGCGATGGTATTGAGTCCCTAACAGAGACGCAGTAACCCCAGAGAAACGGGCGAGCGTGCGACACGCGCCAAACTCCTGGAACGCGCTTCGCTTACGCGACGAGCGTGGAAGCCGTGGCCGACTCGTACTTCCAGTTCGGCGAGAGCTTGCGGTTCATGCGGTAGTAGCGCGCGAGGCGGTGGATGCGCGACTCGATGAGAATGAGGCGGAACTTGGAGTCCTTGTCCTGACGGTTGCGCTCGAGGTGCTTGCGCACAGCCACAGCCTTCTTAATGAGCATGTACAGGTCCTCCGGGATGTCAGCAGCGAGGCCTGAGGTTCCATCCATCCCGACCGCAATACCCGCGTATTCCCACGTCAAACGGAGAGGACACGCGTTATTTGGCGCGCGTCGTCGATCCGCACGTCAGGCAATACCGAGCCGTTGGGGGGAGACGTATACAAGAGCAGCAATGCGTCAGTGAATCTGCGTAGCGAGGCACTGTAGCGTATACTATACACCTGAGAGAGCGACGGCACGCACCGTTCTTCTTGAGCAGACGCAGCACCTTGGAGCCCGTGACGGACTTGACCTGCGCGATGCCGTGCGAGTCACGCAGGATGACGCCAATCTGCGACGGCGTGAGGCCCTTCTTGGCGAACTTGCAAATGTGCTCCTCCACGTCCTCCGACGTGACCTTGAGCCACGACGGCGGCGTGCGCTTGTACGGGCGAGCGGACTTGCTCATGCCCTTGCCGGCGGAGTGCATGCGACCCATGGTGACTAGCTTGACTTGTTCTTCTGGAGCTGGAAAAGAGCAATGGCTCGCTGAAGGCCTCCAGCAGCTCAAATGACCGCAAGAGCACCACAGCCAGTCTTTTTCAACAACAGTGCTCAGCAGCAAACAAATACAAGTTTCATGAGTCAGTGACAGGGCGAACTGGAAAGTATTTATCGGCAGTATTAGTAAATAAGGACATGGCATTAAACTGACTGGCGTTCATTTTTCGATGATGGCGACGGATGCCAACGACGACGAAGGTGTCGCGTTCCAGGCGAGCGCGTTCGGCGTCGTGAGCTCGTGGCTGCTGGGCGGGCGTCGTGCAGCTGATGCTGAAGATGACGACGACCGCGATGTCAGCGCTGCTGCGAGCAGTCGTGTGCGCGCGCCAGTGACGCTCTACCGACCGTCCGCGAGTGCGAAGCCGAGTCTCACGGGCCGCTCAGGTCCTGGTGCTGGTGGGGTGGGTGGCAATGCTGCGATGGTGGACGCTGACGGCCGCCCAGTCACAGAGAAAGAGAAGGAGCTGCGCAAGAAGCTGCTGCGTAAGTCTGGCAGCTACGCAGCAGCGCAGACGGTGGAGGCTGAGAGCGCAGCCCGCACCCAGCAGCAGGAGGAGCAGGACAAGGAGGAGCAGGCACTCATTGAGTCCCGCACCAAGCAGACAGTGACGCGTGACGACAGCGCAGCCTCCGCAGCAGAAACGACAGCCCCAACAATTCTAACAGCAGCAGACAATGCGAACTTAACGAAGCGCAAGCGGAACGCCCAGGAGGAGCTCCTGGAGTCGCTGCGGCAGGACGCCGCCCGGACAAGGGCCAAGAACCAGAAAGCCAAACAACGCCTACAGCGCAAGAAGGCACAGGAGCGACAGACAAAGCTCGCATCGCAAACTTAACCACCACTTTGTCTTGGCGTGGCTTGTCGTGTTCGTGAGCGCCTCCCATCTACTGTCGGGTGGCTCCCTTGCTGGTCTGGCCACTCTCTCTCTCTCTCCCAACCCTGTCGTCGCTATCGCTCTCACTCGCTCGCTACGCGTCAGCAGGCGGACGCTCCAGGTTGTTCTCTGTCGGCTGGAGCATGAGCTCGACAATCTGGTGCACCTGGGTCCGCAAGACCGCTGCGACGTCGGCCCGACTCTGGCCCACCTGGCCCGCCAACTCGACGTAGTACTTGAGCTTGGGCTCAGTCCCGCTCGTGCGGAGCGTCGCGACGCAGCCATTCGCGAACGTGTACGTGATCATGTGGCTCGACGCACTCACTGGGAGGACGGCCTTGTGGTCCGGCTGTGCGCTGTCGTACCCGGTCGTGAGGTCCCGGACGTGCGCGATCGCAAAGTCGCCGCACGCCGGCCAGTACTGGCCGTTGTTGCGCAGCCGCGCAAAGATCGCGTCAGTCGTCGCTGGGTCGTAGCACTTGACGTAGTGGTTCTGCGTCACGTAGTGTCCGTACTGGGCGTACAGCCTCTCGAGGTGCTGCGTTACACTCACGTTCTGCTTTGCGAGCTGAACTGCGAGCTCTGCAAAGACGGCGGCTGCGACGACGCCGTCCTTGTCCTTCACGAGGTCGCCGACGCAAAAGCCGATCGCTTCTTCAAACGAGAAGAGCACGACTTTGCCAGCGGCTCGGAGCTCGGCGGTCTTGTTGCCCATCCACTTGAACCCTGTGAGCGTCTCGACAAAGTTGAGCCCTTCAGCGTGGGCGACAGCGCGCAGCATCTTGGACGAGACGGTCGACGCGACAAAGTAGAGCTGCGTCTTGTCTGCGTCCGGGTGAGCGTGCAAGTACTGCGTGAGCTCCCAGTGGCCAAGGAGGAGGCCAATGTCGTTGCCAGTGAAGATCGTCCAGCGCTTCGTCACGGCGTCTTGTTCTGCGACCGCAAGCCGGTCGGCGTCCGGGTCGTTTGCGAGGATGAGACGCGCGCCGTTCGCTTCCGCAGCTTCCATCGCGAGCTTCAGCGCGCCTTTCCCTTCCTCCGGGTTCGGGAACGCGACAGTGGGGAACTCGGGGTCCGGCAGCAGCTGCGCCGGCGTCTCTACGTACGGCGGGTGACTGAACGCAGCGAACGAGCGGCTCGTGAACGCGTGCCCGACGCCGTGCATGGCGGTGTACGCAATCTTGAGGTCCGTGGCCGCGTTGTCGGCCGGGTACCGGCACAGCCGGGCTTGCATTGCGGTAAAGTACGCTTGCGTGAGTTCCACTGTCGGGTCCACGACCAGCGGACTCGAACGCAGCGCTGCGAGCGCGGCTGCGTCGTACGCGTGCGACGGCGCGAGGTGCGCGAGGATGTTCGCAGCGATGCCGGCGTCGTGCGGCGGGATGATCTGCGACCCGTTCGCCCAGTAGACTTTGTAGCCGTTGTCGGCTTTCGGGTTGTGTGACGCGGTGACCATGACGCCACCGGCGCAGCCTTTCTGCTCAATGCAGAACGGCACGAGCGGCGTGGCCACGAAGCCCTCGTACAAGTACACAGTGATTCCGTACGCGACGCAGACGGCAGCGGCGAGTTCTGCGAACCGCTTCGAGCTGAGCGAGTCCTTGGCGCGGTGGTCGTACCCAATGGCGAAGCCCATGCTCTTGGCGCGCTCGCCGAACGTGCGCAAAAGGTACGCGCAGATGCCCTGCGTGGTCTGCACGACCACGAGGTCGTTCATCATCGTTGGGCCCGGGCCCATGGCCGCGCGCAGGCCTGCGGTGCCGAACTCGAGACGTCCATTGAAGAGCGTGCGGAGCTGCGCGACGTCGCGGGCGGCCAGCAGCGCCTGCACTTCGGCACGCGTGCCAGCGTTCATGTCCCAGTCGACCCACTGCTGCGCGGCCGCGAGCCACTGCGCGTCGTCCGAGGCGGTGGCGCTCATCGTGTTGGTGGTTGGGAGCTTGGGTGGTTGTTGTGCAAATTGCAAAGTGATGCGTTTCCAGACACGCACGCATTCAGAGCATTCAGAGCCTTTCGTTGTCAGCTTCAACCGCAAAAATGGCGCGACTAAGTACGACGCACTCATGCGGGCTTCCAAGCCAATATCTATTGGAGTTGTGTGTGTGTGTGTGTGTGTGTGTGAATCTCTTTCTCTCCTCCGGCATTCATTCGCGAAGGTAGCTTCGAGCCTCCCTCCACCTCCTGAGTGGGGAAGGAAGTCGGGGTCGTGTTTCTGGAAGAGCGAACGCCCGTGCGTCCTCTGTATGGAGCTTCACGGCGATCTCTTGGGTGTCTTCTTCTCGGTGGGTTTTTGGGTGGTGCAAGTACCGTGATCGCGCACGTAGTAGTCTGTTTCGGGTTTTCCTGTGGGTTTTTGCTGGTGACTGCATCGCAGTCGAATCGGGTTCGCGAGGCCGCTCTGAGACGCCAGCCGTCGTCGGGGCTCGCTCGCCCGTCTTCGTCTCAGCTCAGCTTCTCGTTCGGGAGCGAGAAGTACATGTCCTGCAGCGTAAACTGCAGCGCAGCTCCCAACGCGTCACTGTCGGCCACCACCGCCGCAGGACCTGCCGCCAGTCGTCCATTCTTCTTCTTCTTCTTCTTGCTGTTGGTACTGTTGCTATTCGTCGCCACCGACTCGGGGAACAACGCCGACGACGAGCTGCTCAAGTCAGACGCGGCCGAGAGAGTGACGGGGGCAGGCGAGCGGGCAGGCGACGGCAGCGACGTCGACATCGCCATGGTGATACTCTGCTGGAGGTCGAGTGGAGGCACTTCCGGCGCCACCCGGCACTCGGTCTGCCCGTTGAAGACTGGAGAGCCGCCAATGCCAAAGTACGAGTCCATCTCGAGCACAAACATCTGGTCGTCGCCAGTCACAGCGCCGCCCGACACATCTTGGTGCTGGTTCTGGCTCTGGTTCGGCCCTTTCCGCTTCACCTCCAAGACGCGGCCGGCGGGATAGTCCCGGTCGCTCGCTCGGAACGTCACCTTCGGGTGGGCCCAGAGCGGCAGCGTCCGTGGCGCAAACGTGCGCAGCTCGCTCTTCCCATTCGCTTTGCTTCGGATGGATGGCTCGTTGTCGCTGACCGGGTCGCCTGGCAACGACACGGACGGCTTGGACCACGCGGTTGGACTCGCGAGCAGCTCCCAGAGCTTGAGCTCCGTCACGCTCGCATCAAAGCCGAACGCAGACGCAGACGAGCTCGAGTTCTTGGTCCGACTGCTGTCGACAGCGACAGCCGCTGCGTGGGACTCGGCGCTCACAGATTGGACCTTCATGTCAAAGAGCTTGAGCGTGCGGTCGCAGCAAATGAGCATCTTCGCGTCGTCGTGTGCAAAGAGACAGCTGATGCGACGTCGACGGCGCTTCCGACGTGCGTCGACGTCGTTGTCGTCGCTAGTGTGGTGCCCAAAGTCCATCGAGAGGCTCGTTGAGTGCGCGAGGTGGCTAAAGAACGCTTGCGACGCGTCCAGCGCTGTCTCGACTAGGTACGAGCCGCGACCGAGTGGTGGACTCGCCTGCGTAGCCGTCGCTGAAGGCACCAGCGCACTCGCACTCGCACTGGCCGGCAGCGCGTGTCGGATCTTGAGCACTTGGCTGAGCGTCTTTGTTTCAAGCGCTCGGAACTCAGCGTAGAAGTCGTCGACGTCGCGAGCGAGCGCACTGTCGGACGACGCGCGACCGACGGGCGTCTCGACTGCGTTCGCGTGCGTCTCAGCATTGATCCGTGCGCCTTCGGGGTGGATCGCGTACAGGTGGCTCGTGCCGTGGGCGGACGTGACGTTGACCCACTTGGCGTCCTGGCTGAACGCCACGTCTTGGATGCTCGCGTGCGTGATCCCTCGCTGGAGTTTGTACAGCAGCTGGTGGCCGTCGCTCCGCTTGCCGTGGGTCGCTTGGAGCGGCGGGAGCAGTCGGTAGACGTGCAGGTTCTGTCCTTTCGTCGAGCACGTGGCGAGCAAGAGACCGGAGAAGTCAAACGCGAGCGTCACGAGCGCAGTCGAGTGGCACTTGAAGTTGCACACTACACGCTCTGTGACAACGTCCTGGACGATGACCCAGCCAGCGTGGGCCGACAACGACGGACCAGTTACGACCGAGTGGCGCTTCGCAGTCGACCGGCTGGTTGCGTCGGCCGCGCTACTCCCGTACGAGCCGACTGGCGTCGCACTGTTGCTCGCAGTCGACACGGACGCGCTCGGCGACGACGCCATGTACGGCGCGATCGTCGCGCGGCCAATCTCCGAGAGGTAGTACAGTCCCGACGCGACGTTCTGGGCCACGTCGATCGCCGAGTACGACGGCGCGTCGAGCTTAGCGGAGCCTGCGTGGTGGTGGTGGGGACTCGCGCCTACGAGCGCTTCCGGCACGACCTCGTCCGAGTCGCTCGCGAAGCTCCCGTCCATGGACTCGCGGTCGCGGTCCGAGACGAAGCCTGGGAACGCGAGCCAGCGGGGCCCGAGCGCCATTGCAGGCGCGGCTGTGGCGATAGTGCGCACGAGCGCAAACGTCGAGAGGTCGTAGAGAAAGATCTCGTTCGTTTCGCACAGTACAGCGGCGGAGGTGGCGTTGAACTGGACGTCGAGCACGAGGGACGGAGACGGCGGCAGCTGCTTCAGGATGCTGTCGTCATGCACGCGTGCGTTAGAAGAAAGGGCGATCTGTACTCACCACACACACGCGCACACGGGACGCACCGCTGGTCAGTCATTGAAAAGACTGTGAGGCTCTCGCTCGCGTCGCCGTCGTCAGCGTGGATCATCGCGGCTTCGTCCTCGTCCTCAACGTGTCGCTGCTCCTCTAAGCCGTCGAACGCTGCGTGGCTCCGCTGGTAATCGACTTCCTGGCAGCGCTCAGAGACGAAGAGCGCGCCAATGTCGCAGGTTGTGGCTTTGCTGGCAGGCGAAGCCGCACGAGGCAGCTGGAAGAGCCGGAAGAAGCGCACGTTCGAGATCAACCCACCGTCTTTCGCACTGTCGACTGCGACCTGCGATAAGTGTGTGCGTCAGTGACGCCCATACTATCAGAGAGCAAGCAGTACTGGCGGCATCACCTACCTGCACGGGAGCGGCGCCGAAGCGGCTGACGCGGTGGACGCTCCAGCCGTTCGGCGCCGTCGTGGCGACACAGACAAAGAGCTGTCCAGCGACGCGCTGTACGGCGCAGAACGTGACGTCGCTCGTGGCGTCAGAGGACGACGAAGAAGAAGACGCGGAGAGGCGATGCGGGGTCGCCGCCATGGTCGTCGCGAATGGGATGCGGGAGTGGTCGAGGCGAGCAAGCACAGCGAGAGCTCCGCTTTCTCCGCCGATCCGGATGTGTTCAATGTGGCGGTCGAAGAAGAACAGTGCATGCAACCTGTGCGTGCATGCACCGATCTGACTACTATCACTTGATACCTTGCGAAAGCGATATAGATAGTGGAATGCAATCTTTTGGTTTCACCTGAAAGAAATGATGGACGACGCGTCAGCACGATGCGTCATTGTCAAATCCTTTTTTCGAAGAAAATGAAAATGATTTTGACCAATCATACGTGAATACGAAGGATTTCCTCGAATCAACATACAGAGTCGTCTCACCTACCCTATTCGTGTAGAAACGAGGCAAACAATTTGCCAAGATTCTCTATGTTGAACTTGAAATGTGTATGGTTTGGAACCAGCCCACATTTCCAGTAGTGATGAAAGTCAAGCAACCTGTTGATTTTCAACGAATGACATCATTCCCAGAATCGTTCTGGGAAATATGGGTTGACAAATCGAATCTGCCCCTCAGTTATCCGAAAACGAAACCAAAAGAACGCGAAGGCGAAGGCGATGAACGGACTCGACAGCGACGTGCAGGGGCTCGTGCTCACGGACGCCCACGGTCTCGTGCTCAAGGCGGAAGGCGACCTGGCGGCACAGAAGCTGCAGAGCGGCTTCTTCGCTTCAATTGCTCACAAAGCAGACGCGCTGCGTGACGACGCAGACGACGACACGGCGGCGCTGCCGGTCGTGCGCCTCGAGACCTCCACACGCGTGCTCCTCATGACACGCTCAGCAGGCGGCGAACGCACGCTTGCACTGTCGAAGCGGAGGGGGCTACTCGACGAGGAGTGAGGTCGCACGCATGCGGCTCGACAGGTGCGCTGGACAAACACTCGAGCGTGACGACACGAGCGCTACAGAAGGCAAACTTGCTTTTAATATACCGTCTCTTGAGTGAGAAGTGAGTGAGGAAGGGGGGGTCATAAATGTGGTGCGCTGGTCAGTGGAACTCCTGGTTGTTGCCGCGTTGGCTGCAGCTGCGGACAGTGACGCGCGAGTCGCGACAGGACGACGCCACCACTTTGAGCACGACCTTGTCCTTCGCACAGTCTGTCGACTCTATCGTCTGTCGCTTCATGCTCGCGTTCGACGACGTGGACGACGACGCTGTCGAGGGCGTCGAAGCCGCAGACGACGTCGCTGTCGTGGAGAACGACGACATGGATCGCCGCAGTGAGCATGCGTTGCGTCGAAGGAACGACAGCGGCTGCTTCGCGGCTGCGAACGAGAGCGCGTAGCTGGTCCCGCCCACGTCCCTCCCAACGCACTTGTCTACGAGTAGCTCGAGCTGCGCTTTGACTGCGTCGTCGTCTGCGACTGGCGCTTCGTTCTCGGCTGCAGTCGTGGCGGGGTCGCGCCAGTAGTAGCGCTGCCACGAGAAGAGCGCTTTGCCCCACTCCTGCCGGTCGTCGTTCGAGCTCGCACTCAGCTCGACGCGCACGGGACTCCCGAGCGTGTACGACCGGTCTTTCACAAACACTTTGCGCGTCTCGAGGAAGAAACTGTGCGGCACGCCGTCCGCGCGCTTCTGCGCTTTCACAGCGAGCTTGCAGCCCGAGAGCTTGAACTCGCCGAGGCGCTTCGCGCGCGCAGCGGTCGCGTAGAAGCGGAAGAAGCCGTCTTCGAGCGCGAAGAAGAGCACACGCGGTCGCGCGCGCTTCTCGTGCAGCAAGAGGTAGCCCTGGCGCGTCATGGGTGCTTGGGTTGTGTGTGGGGGGTGGTGGCTTGTGGGTGTGTGCGCGAATGAGCGGCACATACACCACGTGCACCACCACCGCCTGGTGTGGCGTAGGAGCGGTTTCGGTCCATAACGGACGGACGCGGACACTTTTGCCCAAGCGCAGGTGTGTGCAGTGCACCAGCTGGGACTGCGGCTCTCTTGGACAGCGCCATACAAACGCCAAGATATAACACCTGAGATCCCAGCAAAGCAGCTGGTAGATCATGCGAAGAGCATATGACCTGGATTGATTCGAGGAGACTTCGCGGCCACAAGGAATGGAAAGGAGTGGGCCTCAAAATCTGGCTTTACACTCTGACGCTCTAGTCGCTGTGCTTCTTCATGGACGATCAAGCGATTCAGGGAGATCGCGACTGAGGACATCGTGAACGAGGTCCACTTGCACCATGTGCAACTTGAACAAGTTGGGAGACAAGCTGTCGATATTGAGTTGAGAGCTGCTGGTAATACGATGAAAGGTCGGGTCGGCGACGACTGGTGATGGCGCCAGCTCTTCTCACCTCGGAGCCGCTCAAGGAGTACTAGTAGGACGCGCCAACAAGCGAGGGAGCGAACCAGCAAGCGATGACGGGCAAGAACGGAGACAAGTTCAACAAGACCGTCGTCTTCGCGGAGGACATGACGGACACGATGCTCGAGAAGGTGATCGCGACCGCCAAGGACGCGTTCCAGCTTCAAGTCACGGTGCGAAGCTTCTGCAGCTGGTACCACCGCCACCTCCCGACCAAAACACATGCGTTGACATCCACAGCATCTCTGCTCTGCTCTTTCGCTCTTGTGTCCTGTGAAAGCGCAGTCGGGCAAGACGTTCTCAACAATCGCCGAGTTCGTACGCCGCAACATGGAGAAAGAGTACGGACGCGGCTGGAACTGCATCGTCGGCTCATCGTTCGGCGCCTTCGTGACCCACGAGATCAAGACGTACGTTTACTTTAGCGTCGCCGCGGGCGTCTCCGTGCTCGTCTGGCGCACGTGAGCAAGCCTTCCGAGCTAGCTAGTCGACCAACCAACCACACACTCCTGACTGGAAGAATACACACAGTAGTATCGATGGAAGAGATCAGTAGGCACCACCAGTACTGACAAACGAAAGCGTGGCTGCTAGCGCCTAGACGAGCATCATCCGATTCACGCTCTTCGACAGCTTCTGGCGCAAGCGCGCACGCGCAGGCAGCGCACTCGCGTCCGCTCCACTCGCCGCCCCTCCTTCCTCCATCGCGATCGCCGTGTTGTGCGCTTGCTGGTCGTGCGCCAAGATCATCGATGTGTTCACGACTTTCCCGCACGCCGCGAGTTCAAGGAGCATGTCGGTCGCTTCGTTCCGGTCGACGACGACCACGTCGATCGTGTCACCGTGCTCCTCTGTCTTGGGCATCTCGGCAAACTTCGAGCCCCAGTTCGGCCCCGTCTCGTCGCTCTCGCTCGGTTGTTCGCTCGTCTCGTGTCGGTCGCCCACGACCTGCACGACGACACGGAGCACTTGGAGACGCCGGAGCTTCTGGCACGCGATCGTGAGCGCCCGGATGACTTCGAAGCTCTCTTCGTTCGTCGGCATCATCACGACGACCACATGGAGTGGCTCGGTAAGTGCGAGTGCGTCCGTCACTTCCCGTAGTGCGTGCTCTGCAAACCCGCCTTTCGTGAGCGCGAGCTCATCCGCGTCCGACTCGATCAAGTGCGACGTGACGTTCCAGCCACACATTTCGAGCCGGGAGATCGCGCCAATGCTGTTGATACCGATACTGAGCACAAGCGCCGAGAGACCGTCGACTTTCCCAACCTCTTTCTTCTTCGCGTCGCCAACGAGCCGGAGCACGTACCGCAGCAGCGGCGGCCCAATGAGCTGGTTGCAAATCACGACCGCGACAATCATCGTTGAGAAGTAGCTGCCCCACCCCGGGTAGAGCAGCTGGATCTGCTTCGCGAGACCGAGCGTGACGCCTGCTTGCGTAATGTACGCCATCCACGCGACTTTCGAGTGGCCGCGGTCTTCACCAGCGCACACGCCGCCCAGGAAGCTCCCGAGGAAGATCGCGCCAACGCGCGTGACGCAGAGTACGATCGAGAGCGCGAGTGCTTTCACGACCATGTCGAGCTCGAGAGTCGCGCCTGTGATCGTGAAGAAGC
Source organism: Globisporangium uncinulatum (assembly GCA_023333755.1). NCBI lineage: Eukaryota > Oomycota > Peronosporomycetes > Pythiales > Pythiaceae > Globisporangium > Globisporangium uncinulatum. Next base: position 4,594 of record JAASFJ010000082.1, on the reverse strand, counting down.
AGACGTAGACGAGGTCCGCGAGGCGCTTCAAGAGGATGCCGAGTTCTTCCGGGTTCGGGCTCGTGTTCCACATCACAGCGCCGGAGACCATGCAGCAGAGCAGCGGCTCGAGGTACGGGTGCACGACGTGGCTCACGACAAAGATCGTCCAGCCGTAGAGCAAAATGAGGAACTGCTTGAACACTTGCTGCATCACGAGGAGCGTGCTCTTGCGCTTGATCTTGCGGTGGCGCCAGAGGATGATCACGGCCATGAGTTTCCCAAACACGAGCCCGACGCCGATCGAGCCACAGAGCTGGAGGACGAGGCGGAGCAAGTCTTTCCACGACATGCTCTTCTCCGACAAGAAGCTCTCGGTGATCATACTGTTGACGTTGAAGAGGAAGATCACAATGACGTCGCACATGACGGTGACAGCAAAGATGAGCGTCGTAAAGTGGCCCTGGGACTTGGTCTCTTCAATCACGGCGAGCGCCGACGACGGGCTCCGAGCGATCATCATGCACCCGGCCAGGAGCGCGATCGCTGTGATCTCACTACTGGTGGTGTCTTGGAGGAAGTCAATGTAGCGGGCTAGCACCATGATCGTGAGCGTGCCGACAATGTACTCGATCACCGTGAGCCCCATCGTCACAGTCACAATGCTCTTCATGATCGGCTTCATCGTCTTCCAATGGAGCTTGCTCCCAGCCGCGAGGCCAATGTACGCGAGCGCAGTCTCGTCAATCACACGGAGACGTCGGATCTGCTGTGCCGTGATAAAGTTCAGCACGTACGGCCCAACGAGGATGCCGGTGATGATGTAGCCCGAGATGCGTGGGAGACCAATGTGTGGACATACTTGCGAGATCGTGTGCGACGCGATCGCGACAATGACAAAGCTGATGAGCAGGAGCTTGTCGGGGAAGTAGTTCCACGACATGACATCGTCCGAGCCGAGCTCCACGGGCTTGAGCTCGCGCGCAAAGAGCGTGTTCTTGTCCGTGAAGTGGTCGACCACAGCCGTGTTCCCAGCTTCGTCTTGGATCACGCACTGGATCGGCAGCGCGCCCGCTTTCCAGCGCGCTTGGCCTTTCCCGACCATGTACGTGAGCAAGAACGAGTTCTCAGACGACTTGGTGAAGCTCTCCGCGACCGAGACGTTGTTGATCAAACACGACTGGTTCTTCGCGATCGCGAGGTTCGGCTCGTCGGCTTCGAGCGTCACTTGGACTTCAATGATCGAGCCTTCGTGAGCAGGCCGGTCGGACGAGAAGAGGATACTCGTTGCGACGACTTCGGGCCGTTCTGCGTCGATCGCAAACTCCAGATCCAAGTCTTCCTGGTACTGAAACAAGTTCCCGGCTGCGTTGAACACTGCGCAGTCGAGCGCGATCGTGTCGTCGACGTCGACGCTCGGGTCGCCGTGTGCGATCGTGTACTGCGTCATGTAGAACCCGTCGTCTTCGCCGCTCAGGAGCGCGAGTCCTTTCACGCCGTTCACACTGCACGTGCCGCTGTAGCCGTTCTGGAGCCCGCGGGCACGCAGTGTGATGGAGATCACTGAGCCAATCCGCGCGGGTTTGTCGGTCGAGAAGATCATGAAGACGTCGTCGATCACGGGTTCGCTGCCGTCTATCGACTGCTCTGAACTCTGGATCACCCCACGGTGGCTCACTCGGTTCCCTGCGCCGTCCACGAGACTGCACGCGTACACGATCCCGTCGACGTCGCTGTCGTTCTTCTGCACAATGTAGTCAAACGCACCGCCAGCGACTGTCACGTTCTCGTTGTTCACAGTGCAGACGCCCGAGACGCTCGCTTGGCGCGTCGCTGTGTCGCCGTCGCTGCTGGGCGCGACTTGGACAACAAACCGCGCGGACTTTCCAATACCGTAGAGGACGTGTACGCCGGCGCTTTTCTTTTCGTTCAGCGGCGCGACTGTGGACGGCGCGGCCGATGGCGTCTCGGTCGGCGCGACTAGCGAGACGTTCGCGACCTGCCAGTCTTTCGACAGGTAGTAGAACGCTGGCAGCACTGTGTTCACTGGGACGCTCACGTTGTTCGCTTCTAAGCCGCAGTGGAACGCGAACTCGCTCAAGCCCTCGAGCGCAGTCGTCACTGCCTTCTGGTCGACCGTCGCTTCGGGCAGCGAGCAGTTCAGCTGGAGCGTCCATAGCTTCGTAGCGTGGTTAAACGCAGTGAGCTTCGCGCCGCGCACCGACAGGTCAACGCTCTTTTGCAGAGCGCAGCTCGGGTCGCTCGCAGCGGTCTGGAGGTCGAGCGGTAGCGCCGCGAAAGCGAGACGCGTCGAGTCGCGCTCGTCCAGTGAGAGCTGCAGCTCCACTGCCAAGACGCTCTGTGGGCCACAGAGTTTCGCGGCTGCGAGCGACGCAGTCGTCGCGTTTGGCGCAGCACACGAGTACGCGGCATTGTTCACGAAGGCTTTCGCGGTCGCAGGCGTACTGTGAGGCAGCAGCGAGAGCACGACTGGAAGCAGCGCCGCGAGACGCATGGCGGCGACCGACCCGTGGAAAGTGAGCGGCGGAGTGGGGGCGGAACTGGGGTCGTCAGCGTCTCTCGCTGCGCGTTAGCGTTAGGCGAGGGCTGCACGGACGCACCTGCTGCGAGCCTTGCGACACAGTTGAACCTGCTCCAGCACGACACCAATACCAACTCGCCAGCACGACGCGTTCTGCTGAGTTATCCAGATCGGCCTCTTGTTTCACATAATCAGGCTTTATTCGATATTGATGGGTGAATTTAGCTTGTTTTTGTCTTGAACCTTTCATAAGAAGGTAGACAAGAAACATCTACAAAAACAATGATTAAAACGGATTACCTTGATTTTAGAACTATACAAAATAACGGATGGATGCGGTTTCATGATTTTCAGGTTCCAAAGTCTAACATTTGACCTTTTCGAACTCGTACCGGTGTTGTACTGTACCGGTAATTGGGAAGCAAAGTGACCCGTTCGCGTACAACTCGAAACGCTTTGCTGCCATCGAAGGAGAGGTGCATCCGAGACATCGAGTTCGAGCTTCCCGCTCGAAACCAGACTACTCAAGACAAAGGTCCATTCAGATTCGTCAAGTGGGCCAACACCAAGCACTTGGACACTTCAAGCGTCGTTGTCATCGGACGTCGTTGAAGGGAACTCGAAACACTCAGCACGAGCGCATCTGGAGCTTGGCTGCCACCACCATGGGGGTTAAATCGCCACAGACATCATAACTGGTCTCGACGCACGCCAATTTAGCCGCTGCAGGCACCAAGTGAGTGGTGTGCTTAGGTGTGTCGGTGCTGCACATTGACGCTCGCTCAGAGCGCGGATCACGTGCGACAACAACAAAACTTCGACTCAAACGTTCGCTGTAGGTTACCGCCGCCACGCCGACCAAGACAGACGAACCGAGCACCTGACCACGCGCTTGGTCACGCTGGTTGCTGCGACTTGCATGAAGTCTCCCCGCTCCGGCTTTAGTTGGATTGCCTTGCTCGCGCTTCGCCAAGCGAACCGCGGCGCCAGTCACGCTCTGGGTCAGCTTGAACTGGCGACGAGGAGGAAGACTTTGTGGTGGCCGAGAGTGAGAGCGAACTGGAGCTGATTGATCGCCGCGCGGTGCGTAATGCGCGAACCGCAACGGTGATTAAAAACCACACATGTACGGACCCCACACCGCTGAAGTCGGCGTGCTCACGTCAGGCCAGGAGGGCAAATACGAGTAGGTCAGTCGAGTGGTGGGCAAGGGAGTTGACCTGTGCAAGTCGAGGATGCGGACGGGGATCGGGGTCACTTTTGACTGACATGCGAGCTGGATGTGCGTGCGTGCGCGCACGCCCAGCGCCGCTTGTGTGCTTCGACTCAACACAAAAGCGAGAACGAGAGGGTCAAACGGACGTGGCTGCTTGCATGTCGGTCTGTTTGCCTGTCTGTTTGTCTGCATCCGTGAACGAATGGCGCGCGTCGCCTCGGCACGTGATGTGACTTTGCTGTCTGTCTGTTTTTCACAGCCTCTCGTGCGCCAGGATCAGGCACCGGTAGTGTTATCGAGCGTCACGCCGCTGGTGTCGTTGCTCCCGACGGGACGAGCTGAAAGTCTCGGGTCTCGTCACTCACTCGCGGAGAGGCGAGGCGACAGGCGACTCGGATAGCTGGGGAAGCGCACAGCTCTTCAAGCACCTCGATTGTCCGACGTGTGCGCACACATGCTGCTTTGCATGTGTGCTGGTGCAGGTTTCCATGCTGTGACTGGCAGCATGAAATGCTGTGAAATGATAGAGTCCAGAGGCGATTTGAAAGTAGCCACGGTGGCGTCCTCGCTGGATGGATGGGCTGGCTGCTCGGTACGAAGAAAAGCGGTGACCGCGTGTCTCTTAGGAGGACGGCGTTGAGACTGACACTGTGCTCTGTCTTCATGGCTTCCGTGCAGCAGATTCACTCCCCTCTCCCTCCCTCCCCATCGCTTCACTTCCCGAGGTACAAGGACGACCCTCCTTCTCTCTTGTCCGCGCCTTACACGATGATTCAAATGCTTCGATTGCGTCGCTTCTTGCGGTAGGAGACCGTGAGGCTGTGGGTGGCTGACTCGGTCGTTCTGTGCTGTTGATG
>JAASFJ010000081.1:0-45269 GCA_023333755.1 Globisporangium uncinulatum | reverse complement strand
TTTTATGGAATGGCGCGGCTTCATTCAAATAATTTCACTCCCTCGGTTTCTTCTCTACTAGCTTATTATATAGAGGGTGTCGAATTAGTAATTTGGGGGTGTCGATCTATCAGCCCCCAAGATATATTTTACTCTAAATCATTATCATTAACTTAGACCATTTTTTAGAAGGTAGTGTATTTGTTCATCAATTATATTGTGATATCCAGCCGGAAAGTCCATTTCAATTGTAAATCGACGTCTCAGCTCCGATTTATTAGCATCGACCCCGTTCTTATATATAAATCGATACCGCTGTGTCAGATTTAGACAAAAAACAGTCTAAGATCTAGAGATTAGCAGAAGCCGTGCGCGAATTGACAAACAAACGTCGAATGTCCACATGGAAGTGGGCATTCAACACTCACCTTTTGCAAATCGACGCCACGCAAAACTATCAAACACTTGCATACCTAAAGCTCTGTTTGCTGCACCAGCAAAGCCAATTGAACTACAATACGAGTGCAAGACATTACACCCACTCTCAACTCGAGCACAGGTGTTCAAACGCCTCCGATCTAAAGCAGACGAGCTGACAAGCGAACGAGACTGCTGCCGCCAATTTCAACCAGCCTTTTTTAATGTCATGGCAACTTTTAGCATTTCCTTCTCCCTTAATTCGCCATGTTTAGCATTCTTGATGGTGTTCTTACAGACAGCTCGATCATTTTAGACGCAGTTTTCCATCGGACAAAATTCTTTGTGATCACAATACTGCCGGATGGGTGTAAATCCATCCACAGTACCACTCTTGCGGGAAACATAAAAAACGAAAGCAAAATTGCCTCTTGAAAAGACGACAAAAGCGTTCGATGCAAATGGCGTACAGACTACGACGTTTCGCAATGCCCACTCGTCAAACTTCAAGAGCATAGTGAAGTTGCTCAGTGGAGACAAGAAAAGAGCAATATCAGTTTGCTCATGTCAACCAATGAAAGACAACCACCGTTTTTGCGCATGATTTGAATTTATGGTTAGGTGGTTTTAACTGATTAACTGAGTAAATGTTCGCAAAATCTTCATAGAAATTTCAAATTGTTCTGCAACAATACTTTGTTCAAGTTTTTTTTTAGCAAAAACGCCTTTTCTAATTAGCAGAATAATGATGGGTTGACCATATTAATTCCTCCAATCACAGTTGCTCAAAACAGTGACCAAATCAGTCGACTCAAGTGTCCATTGCGTTGTGTGTGGGCATTGTGAAGCACCGTAGTCTGTACACCCCCACGAGACACCCGCCCTAGAGCGGAGATGCACGAAGCGATGCAGAGTGCATCAACCTAGGCTAGCAGCGAGCCGCAGGCGAAACGCTGCAACAAGGTATTTTTTCTTCGTCCGTAGGGCGTAACCCTCCCCTATTTCATATTTGTTCTCTGTTTTTTTCAGAGTTATTCCGAGATCTGACTTGGTCTACCTTTTCAGATAATATTTTCTGATTTTTGACCGTTCGGGTAACCTTCATGCGACCTTTTCTAGATATGTCAAAACAAATTCTTGAAAAATCAGAAACTCAAAATAATTTCAGGTCGTCCCAAGAGGTCTACGTCCGTCCTCGGAAGACATCTCCTAAAATTAATTCGTACACGGAACATTTATGGCACATTCATAAATTCACATAATAATCGGTCATAAATGGTACGTTTTTGGCGAGATTGTTGCTTGCTCTGGGGTGGTAGACAATTTTCTCCCTTGTATAGAAATGTCCGTCCTGGACAGACATCCCGAAATGTTCGATTTACATTTCCGACTACTCTTCTATCTGCCCTTGTGTTGGAAGATGCCATGTTTTGCTATCACCGAAAATGGGACAAAAACGAAAAAGGCCTATTTTGCGTCATTGTCTCCATGCAAACAATTCTGACGGGGTCGAGCAGTACATATACAGTACATGTACAACAGGGCAGTTGTATGACAACCATTTGGAAGGCGTTTATCGTCAACGCAAACATCATGTTAACCCACATCTCAAGGGTTAAATTCCAGAGCTTCACCTGGCACAGCACTGTAAACATTATACGCGTATTTACAACCAGATGCGTATAAAATTGGTCACATAGACTGGTCTTTTTACATAAATAGTTGGTGGACCGAGGGAGAGCCTTTTTTGGAAACGAAGTTAATTTCACTAAAAAATTAACAAGCAATCCTGGATCAACTACTCCTCTGTGCCATTAAGAAGTGTGCCTTGAGGCAAAGCGGCCACCATTCAACAGCAAATGCACCTTTTTGTGCGAAACTTTCGCGTTCATCTTCGCTGATATCTTGCGAAAAGCTTAATTTTTACGCGGACAACATTGCTATTGTTTTCTCACAGCACGTTGCTTTCGGCAACACTTCCACAATTTACTTCAAAAACGCCTCAATAGAGCAGAAAATAGTGAAATTGAGCGCAGAAATACCCATGGGTTAAGTAAGAAAGCGGCTTTTAGCGTTGTTTTGCGTTCAAATGAACTCGTTCTCGTCAGTCCAAATGATTTTATGAATGATTAGAGGTTTTTACTGACGTGTTACTATTTCATCCAATCACAGCGAATATTTTGAGTGGTTACATTTTTATTTGATAAAATCAATGATTGTCGACCCATCAAATTACAAAAATCAGCTTTTTGTGTACCAAAAACAAGCTGCACATTTATTTTTGTACAGACTCTATACCAAAAAGAAATGTGCAGTTTTACAGAGTAGTAGACAGAAATACGGTACTTCTGGTTGATGCGCGCGATCTTGTAAAATTCACAGAGAAGCGCGGGTAGTCATGTACTATACCATTTGATAGCTCACCGTTTCGAAATGGACCTGGTGGCATTCACATCGCGCAGAGCGCAGTACTCACGGAGCTGTTGGTATTTTGCGGAGGGTCTGGAGCGCCCTTGCCACAACGTTTTGATATGTAAATTAGCTTACGCCTCCGTCATTCACATTTTTAGCCATTAGAAAGGGTTCCTATGATGTTTTCTAGTTTTTCTCTTCTCGCCTTCTTTCTTTTTCGGTTCCATCGCGCTCGCTTCGTCTCACACTGGTCTGCACAGCACAATCGCTGTTCGACGCCAAAATCGGTTGGACATTTGAATACAAATTTCGTGTCATTTCGGAAAATTTGTACTCGAAAAAAGTGTGTCTTTGAGGTACAAAAATGCCACCAGTGCGAAGGAGTTGGGGGCACATTGGAGACGATATCTCAGCGCTCAGGTATCTTCTCGAGCATGCAGAACATGTTACAGACTCACCAGACACGAGGCTGTCGAATGGTGTAACAATTACAGCTCTGCGAGGCGTAACGGATTTCACGTTGCCCGCACCACCTACGTAAAATTGTGAAGTTGAGTTAGGAATTGCTTGTTAATATTGTAGACCCTGGAAAACAAAGTATACCAGTGGCGTTTTTGAGGGTTTTCAATCATGTATACGCTGAAATGCTTCTTTATATCAGCTATCCATTGGGCCGCTGCTTGAAAGAACCGCAGATCTGGTTGGGGAGATCGAGTCACTCGAAATTTTTACATTGATTAACTACGAAAAATGAACGATTAGGTTTTGGGGAAAGAAATGCAAGTGAATTGTGCTCTTTCAAATGGGACTTCGAAGTGCGTCTAGACTATCTGGAATAGTGCCGAACGTGTTCAAAAATGAAATTAGATCCATTTCAAATTGATCTACGACACTGTTTTTCGGATTTTCTCCACTACAAGTTTTTAAGGATATTTTCCAATGATTTTGACAGCCTCTAGCCTAACAAATGCCACTAATACACTTTCTTGAGAGGTCTACATTAAACATTGCAATTTGTCAAGTTGCAATTTGTCAATTTAACAAATGATAATATCAATTGTAACACCCAGACTCAGAGTCAACAAGGCCAAGCGCGACCAGACCCCAAACCGAACTTTATCAAAACGAACCAAAACGAGCCCAATTTTTGTGTAAATGCGCCAATGCAACACATGGACAGCCATGCTGTTTGCGACCCGAGGCGCGACGCCTGCTTGACGCTATTCAGTTTTATCCGAAAATGTAAAAAGTGCTCTCATTTAAAATACGTGTTTTTGACCGCGTCATGTGCGGTCATTGTAAGCAGTAGGCGCAACTGGCACTGCCATTCACACTCTGATCATGATGGTCACCGATGAGCCTAGTCACACTCTGTAAGTTGGTTCGTGTCATGCGTCAGGCGTTTTGTGATCGGCCTCTTTTGTATCGTCATTATAATATCCAGACAATATACTGATTTATCTGGGTGAAAGGGCTAATATCACAGGATATTTGGACAAGTCGACGTAAAATTAGACGATATCGTCGTCTTGTGCCGTTCAAATCTGGATTTGGCGTCACATTGCAAATTTCACATCCAAAACGTTGATCACTTCGAGCCAAAATCAACGAAGCCCTTTTTGGCTGGCGGATAACATCGCATTGACTTGTCCGATGGTTGTTGCAACTACACCGTCTTGATCACAACATAAACAGCTATCTGAACATGCGCTTTGATGGTCGTGAAGCCTCCATGTCTAGATTTTAGTTTTTCGCATTTCTGCATTTTACGCAAAATTCGGCCTTATTGACTCAGACATTGAGTGGTAAAATGATATTATAATTTGTTAAATTAACAAATTGCAGCTCAAAGGACCTGGTTGCCAAGACAATTAACTTGTATATTCGCGAAAAAAATCCAATCGGATACAAATTTGTGGTTGCCACGAATCCAATCGATTTGAAATGTCACCCAGAAAGCACACGAGCAAATTATAAAACAGCAGATAAGGCGACTGATGCGTGTGGTCTGCTTTCTTTCACTGTATTAACACGTGTTGTGGCTCCTCTTGCTTACCCACCTCAGCCCTTCCGCGGCGCGCGCCTATCGCCCTGGGCAGACTTCTGCCACCACACTCAAGCATCACTCAGTTGAGTGAGGCGAAGTATTGCTATTTATTTTGGCTCGCTCGCACGCTACCCGTGCTCACTACTACAGCTCTCCTGTATTATACTGACACGTACTGTCTCTACTTGTCCTCGCTCACGTCATGCCTTGCAGTGCGACATTTTTCCGCCGGTCATGACAGGCTTGACAGCAACCGAAAGTCCTAATGTGTGTGTGGGTGCAGCAGTGGGCTAGACAAGAACGACTTATAGCCGTGATGCTCTCTCGAGTGGCGAACCGCTGTCGGCAAAGACGCGCGGGCGACCTGCGAAGGGACAAGGAATGAGGCGTTCTCGTAGAGTGAGCAGTATATCGATGCCCTCCTCCCGGCACGCTATATCTCAATGAAAGCGGTTTGACAGCGCGGACGAGTGCTCATGTTTGAGACAGTGGCTTTGTGATGACGCGGCTGTGCGTACATCGGTCGGCATTATGTGGATTCGCAGCAGTGTAGAGGCAAGGTTCGACTGAAAATAGACGTCCGAGCTGCTATGAAAAAAACACGAGCTGACAACGGCTAGCGTTGTATTGCTAGCTCACGCACCTGAAGTCGCAATACATCATCTACGCTGCAAGCCAACAACAAACCGGCAACCAACGGCTGCTTTTTTAGCCGCCGTGCTTCGACCTCGCGCAGGATATTTTGTTGGGATGCGATGGTATGGCGACAATACCGTTTGTGTCGCCAGTGTTTTCTGCCCCGAGCACCGCCAACGCACACGGTGGATCGAAGGCAGAAGGCGGTCATCTAGTCTAGGCAACAAGTGGGATAGATTCAGAGGAGGGTGAATCGATGGCAAACAGTGCGAGCGCGAAGAGAGGTCGAAGGAAGCGAGCGAAAACACACGGCGAACACGTTCGCGATGGGATGGAGATGCCGCCTAACAGTCTAGGTGAGCTCTCACCGGCGATCGTCCCACCGCAACACACTACGTCCAACGTGGAGAATACCTTTCTTATTTTGAACGAGACGGTCGGAGAGCATATGCGTCTGAAGGAGAGAACGATGGGGGTGTTGGAGCAGTTAGAGACTCGCTCACTGCGTGAGCGCTGATGCGGTACTGACTCGCTATACAAGCATTGGATTGGACGACACCTGAGTCGCAATTAGCCTTAACCCTCTCAATACTCGCAACCAGGTCTGCCTCGTACATCCCATCATCTGCTGTGTCTTGCATGCCGAAAAAAGAGATTGTGGAGCACCGCGGTCGCGGCGATGACTTGCGCTGCCTTTTGAGTGCTTCTTGCTCATGACCGCCGCCGGAACCGACCCTTCCACAAGCCGAACGCTTTTTCCTCCGCCATTCTCGTGCTTGGGTGAATCTTGTTGTACTGTCGATGAATTCGCGACCGTTCGCAACCAGCGTCGTACTCGAGAAGGGGATTAAGCAGCCATGCATACAGAATGTAACTCGAGTCGCCCAGAAGATGCGTTTCAGCAGGGAGCGACTGGCGTAGCATCGAGCTGGTTGGAAGTGCAGCCGCATTTTACGGACCGACCACGATCCTGGGTAATCATCCATAGCCATAACATGCAGATCTGCGGCGACAACGGCCTGCATGTTTAGCACAGGGTGTTCTTTGCGACAGTAGAAGCCCTCCAAATCGGCTTGTTGGTCGACCGCGATGATGCTAGCACCGTCGCAGCACCGACAAGGGGGACTTGGACTGCGATTTGGTGTCGGCGGCGATGTGGACTTGGAGGGCAAAACGGATCTGCAAGGCGGCGTGAGCGACGACGGCGCCAAGGCTGGACGTGGTTGGTGGGCGACGGTGTCTGCTTGCGGTGGCTGCGTAAGCGGTGGCGCGATGACCGAGCGCTGACGATCTCCTCAAGAGAGGGTGTGTGCTGTGGCTGCTCGGTTGCAGAGTGCGGTGACTGGCTATGATTGCAGGAGTGTGCCTGGAGCCAAAGAAAGCGGAAAGAGACCTTCGGTCTCGAATAAAATAACTGTTTTGAAAGGGTATCGGGTAGTTGTGGGTGTCGAGTTTCGGGGTTACGCCTGTACTATGTATTTATGATGACTGTCATAATCAATCAAAAACTGTCAAAATTAGTGTTTATTAATGAGAATGATGCCTGTATTTGTCGTGAAGTTGACACTGGTCAACAACTGGACACTTTGACACTTTGCGGGATCCACACGAATTGACGCAAGTCAACAAAAAGAATGAGCTGGCAACATTCTGCTTCGCCACATGGCTGACCAATACAAAAAGCAAGTGCAATTGTCGACACCTCGTTGTCCGCAAAGTCTCCAGTCCAATCCCGCGTTTGTCTTGCTGTTTGTATCGGCTTGTCTTCAGCTCCCACTGCAATCCGATCAAACCATCCCTTTTGACAACACAATTTTAATCGAAATCCTCTAAAGCCCTTCGTATTACTCTATTTTACTATGTTTTTAGCATCTCGTTCTGGCGACAACTGCCATTCACACCTGCGGAGACCCGCAAAAGCCAGCTCAAGATTGCGAATAGGCTCTGCTGACGACGCACCTATCCACTCCATGTCGATGTAACACATCGGCGCCAAGCTCTGTTCATTCGCGTTTCAGAGCCCAACACCCGAACAACACCACATGCGTGGTGCGGGGCTCGTGCGTGCGCTCGCAGTCGCACTGCTGGTACTCGGCAGCGGTGCTGCTGACCACGGCGCCGCCTCTGCCGACTCGCTCGTGGACGCAAAAGGGGTCGCGTTCACGTCCCAGCGCGCGTTCTGTCGCTTCCACTGCAGCCGCACGCACGCGCGCCGCGCACTCCGCGAGCTGCGGAGTGCCTCTGAGTGCACGCGGTCGCGCTGTCCTGAGCTCTTTGCTCACAGCAGTCGTGACGACCGCCGCGTGCTGAAAGCCGACACTGGCGTGACGACCATCGACGCGGACGGGGAGGACGACGCACACCCGACTGCGTACACGTTTGAGAGTGTGGCCCACAGGAACAGCAGCGAGAGCGGCAGTGAGAGCAGCAGCAGCAGCAGCAGCAGTCGGGAAGGGAATGGCGTAGCGCATGCGCCGGTACAGGAGGACGACATTGACGACAAGGACGTGCAGGTGGTGGACCTCGTGACGTGCCAGAACGTGACCGACACCATGTCCGAGAGCGGCGTGCGTGTCGCGCTCGCAGTCGGCGGCGACAACGGCGCTCGCAGCGCGTTCCGTGGCTTCTACGACGCGTTCTTCCGTGCGTACGACGCGATGGTCGCGAGCGCAGACGCCGCCACCGACGCCTGCCAGCTCCAGTTCCTCCAGCAGGGCTTCCTCGCAAACCGCACGAGCAGCGACAAGGCGACAGCGACCGACCCAGCAGCCGTGCGGCCCATGCTCGTGCGGCTCAAGGCCGGAGCGCTCACCAGCAGCAGTAGTAGCAGCAGTACGAGCAGCAGTGAGGACAGCGACAGTGACGCGATGAGCGAGCTCGAGTGTGTGCGCGTCATCAAGGACGTTTGGGGCGTCCCAGACACGACGTTCACGCCGTTCCTGACGCGCAGCGACCAGGCGAACGCGAACGCGACCGTGATGCTTGTACACGTGAACACGAGCGTCGCCGACGTCGTCGTGGACTTGAAGTGTGTCGCGTCTGTGACGACACTGCCAGCGATCCTCAAGCTCACGCCGTTCGCGCGGAGCTCGTTCGCGTACGCACTCGAGCCAGCGTCGACGACCGAAGGCCCAGCGCTCGAAGTGCGGCTCGTGCTTGGCTCCGACTACCGCGCGGCGTTCACGCGGCTCGCGGCTGCAGTCGAGCGCGCGACCGGCATCTCGAACGCGATTACGGCGCTCGGTGGGGGCGACAGTGACAGCGACACGCCTGCGCGCGTGCTTGTCGTGTCGGCGCTCGAGGAGTTTGAGACGTGGGCTCAGATTGTCGCGATTGTCGTGGACGACGACGCAGTCGAGTGGGTCGACCTCAAGCAGACGATTTCCACTGGCGCTCTGAAGCCTGGTGCGTCCCTCGAACAGCGGCTGATGCACAGTGTTGTAGCGCCGTCGCGACGCCTACAGACGACAGACGCACGCCGTCGGCTGGACTCGTACATCCAGGACCTCATGGGCGTGAAGGAGATGCAGAGCCACAACATCACAGGGTCCGGCATTGTCGTTGGTGTCACGGACACGGGACTGTACGTTGACCACGACCAGTTCGACCAGCCGTCGCGTGCCATGTACAACAAAGTCGACAGCACAGCGCGCAAAGTCGTGCTGTACCGGTCGTTCGCGAACAAGGGGGACGAGTCCGAGCAGGTTGTGTGCGGCCACGGCACGCACGTGTCTGGTCTGCTCGCAGGCAACTCGTACAGCAAGACCGCTGCGAACCTCGGCATCGCGTACGACGCGCAGATCGCGTTTATGGACATTGGCAAACAGGCTGCGACGTGCGTCGGGCTCAAAGGCTGCGAGGTGTCGCTCGAAACGCCTGGAGACGTCTCAGACTTGATGGACATGCAAGTACAGGCGGGTGCTAAGATCTTCTCGTTCTCGTGGGGCACCGGCGGGAACGACTACAACACCCAGTCGCGCGACCTCGACAACTACATCTACAGCCACCCGGAGACGCTCATCATTGTCGCAGCAGGCAACAGCGGCGACAAAGGCGCGTACACGATCAGTTCGCCGTCGGGTGCGAAGAACGTGCTCTCGATCGGCGCGTCGCTCAACGACGCCGCGTCGTTCACAGCGACGCCCTGTCCAGCAGTGCTCAACAAGCAGACGATCGCGTCGTTCTCGTCGATCGGACCGACGCTCGACGGCCGACAGAAGCCCGACCTTGTCGCACCAGGCATGGCCGTGCTCTCAGCGCAGTCGGAAGCACCAGGCTCGACCTCCAAGTCGTCCGCGATCTGCTCGCTCCAGGGCACGTCACAGGCGACGCCGGTTGTTGCAGGTATGGCTGTGCTGCTCTACGAGTGGCTCCGTGACGGCTGGTGGAAGCACGGCGTGAAGGACCCGGCGTTCGGCATGGCCAAGGTGCCAGCGGCGCTGCTCAAGGCGCTGCTGATCCATAGCGGCGAGAAGCTCGCGCGGCGACTCGTGGCGCCGAAGAACGGCATCACGTCGTGTGTCGCGATGGAGGCGCAGGCGCTCCTGCTGCCGTCGTACCCCGACTTCCACCAGGGCTACGGCAAGCCGACGACGCTCAACCTCGCGACGTTTGCGAACGCAGACGACAGCAGCGCTGGCGGCGCTGGCGTGTACTTTTACCCCAACTCGAGCGTCGGCTCCGAGCCGCGCGTGATCGAGGGCGGCGAAGTGCGCTTCTCGTTCATGATCAAGCAGCACGCGAACCTGCGCGTGACACTTGTGTGGACGGACCCGGCCGGGTCGCTCGGCAGCAAGATTGCGCTCCAGAACGACCTCGACCTCAGCGTCCGCGTGCCAAACACAGACGTTGTCTTCTACCCGCTCTCGGGCAACGGCTCGCGGGACGCGATCAACAATGTCGAGATGGTCGAAGTGTCGTACGAGACGATCGCCGAAGCCGCAGAAGCGGCCGGTGGTGCCGCAGCAGCCATGCCGGGGGGCGACGCTGGCGTGACAGTCGAAGCGGTCGTGCGCGGCTACAGCGTCAAGGCCGGTACGAAGGGCGGACAAGCGTTCGCGCTGGTAGCGTCATCGTCTCCGTCGGTCGTAAGGGCGGAGGCGCTAGCAACCGACACAGCTCCGTTCTGGCAGCCGTGGATGACGATCGGCGTCGTCGTCGCTGGTACGCTCGCTGTGCTCTTCTTGATCGCTGTCGTGTGGCGCATCCGCTCGGCGCGTGCGGCACTCAAAGACAAGGAGCTGCCAGTTCGCGAGCATCACCGCCAGCCGCAGCAGCAGCAGCGCCAGCAGCCGCCAGTAGCGCGCAGCCACGCTCGCAGCGCCGCCCACGGAAACTACCGTGCCGACGCAGGCGACAACCGAGCCGGCGGTGCTCGGAGACCATCGCAGCCGGTGCCAACAACCCAACTGCAGCCGCAGCACCGAGCGCCTCCGCACGGCCAGGGAGCGAGAGGACGAGAAGGCAGCCGCCCGCAGGTTGCAGGGCGTCTCGTGTAGGGGCAAAGCAGTACGAAGCGTGTCATGTTGCGTCGACTTGTGTCAATAATCAACGCTGGTTCCCACGAGACTGTGCTGGGACAGTATCTGTCGATACACACACTTTCTCTCTCTCTCTGTATGTATATGTGTATAGTGCTGTATACGGGGGCTTAGCTCGTCGCCAAGCAAGCACCAGTCGTAGAGCAGTCCCAGAAGCAAACAAGCAGGCAAGCGACTCTGTTGTCCACACTTTCTTACGTCCGGATTGTATTCAGTGATGAGCTGCCTTTAAGCTGTACGCTTCCGCTTCGTTGTTCGCGCGTCGCTAGCAGAGCGCCAGCGTATGGGACCCTCCGCTAACAACACGCTTGACGCTTCGGAGCGACTCGACACGCTCCAGTCGCCTCGAATGCCGTTGTGCGCTGCGATTCCCGTCTCTGGGATCGTCTGCGTCTCGATCTGAGGCGTTGCTATCGACTGTAGTGCTAGTCTGAACGCTCACTCCGCCGTCCGAGAGAAGGACTGAACCGGTCGACAGATGCAGTGCAAAGTGCGATTCGCCGCACGAGACGCCGACCACCGTCGCTGTCGAATCCAACGCACCACCACCAGCGCTCATAGCCGACATCGACAGTGCAATCACTTGCGGGAACAGCGCCATCGCGTCGTCGGCGCTGTTGCTAGGCGCCACAGAGTCGGTGGCGCGTACAGTCGACGGATCACGGCCGCAGATGAACGCCACGCCAGCGCTGCCAAGGAAGAGCGAAAAATCGCTGCCGCCGTCGGCGTCGACGACATAGACACCGGCGTCGCTGTCACCACCAGACGACAGCGCCATCACATGTGCTGGTCGTGCGACGTCCATGTAGGTGCCGTGGCCCAGCTGGCCAGAGTCGCCGCGGCCCCACGTAAACACTGCACCAGCGTACGTGATCGCGAACGAGTGGTCCTTCCCAGCTCCGATGCGTCGGACAACGCTGTGCAGACTCGGGTCGCCGACGTCGCGAGGCACTGAGAGAATCGTCGTCAAGTCAAGCGCACGTCCGGTCCAGCGTTCTTCTAGCATCTTTGGTTGCTGAGCAGCACACGACAGGGTGTTGGTATGAGTGAGTGTGCTCCTTGATCGCCAGTATTACAACCGAGCCGGAGACGAACACGTACCACTGCATCAGCAAAGGTGTCGGCAGGACGTCCAAGCTTCGAATACCGGTTGCAGCCCCACGAGAAGACGCGACCAGCTGACGAGAGGGCGAGAGAGTGGTACTCACCGCACGCGACCGCACTCACGTACGTCCCGCGCAGATCCGCGACAAGCGTCGGCGCCACGACAGTCGGAGAGTCCGCGGACGCGTGCGTGATAAACCCAAGCTGGCCGCGTGTGTTGCTGCCCCACGCGAACACATGTCCGTTCACGTTCGTCGCAAGGGTGTGGAACGCTCCACACGCCACGGAGACGATGTGGTGCTTCATGAGCGCCTGGACGACGCGAGGGGTGTGCACACGGCGCGTGTCGCCTGCTGCAGCCGCGTAGCCGAGTCGGCCGCCACTGCGGTCGCCCCACGTGAAGAGCTGCCCCTGGTCGCTCACAGCCGCGAAGAACCGCTGGCCAGCGCTCACGCACACGAACTTGCCCGGTGGAGACGACGACGCGATGCTCGTCGCGTGCACTCGTGTGACGTGAGCGCCATTTGCGTATTCCGCTTCGGTCTCCTGGTCGTCATCCGTGTCCTCGCTCGCTGACCACTCACCGACAATGAACAGCCGCTCTAAGGCATCGTCGTCACTGATGTGCTGCTCTGAGCTGCTCGCGCCGTCGCTGTTGCCAACTACGTCACGTTCATCTACTCCTGTCGCACTTTGCTGTCGTTCCCACTCTGAGAGGTGACGTTTCAGGTCGCGCTGGATGCGAGCGTGCGCCAGCTCGCACTTGGAGAGCGGGATTCCTTGATCGCAACGGACCCCTTCAGCTGGTGCACCACCCGTTGCCAGCCCAGCGCGACCCCCGTCACTCGCAGTACCAGCAGTAACACCAGACCCACTTGCTGGATCGACGCCGCCAGTCAGCGCGAGACACGTGCGACACGACGCAATGTGCGAAGCGCGCAGCAGGAAGTACTCGGTCGCGACCTGGAAGTTCGCGATCGTGAAGCCCAGCGCGGTCGTGTTGGAGTTGATGAAGTGGTAGTCTGCAATGTACTTGAGCACGGCCGCGACTGGGAAGCTCGCTGCGTCATCTTGCGACGTGGCCCCGTCCTGCACCTCGGACTCAACGTCCCCAACGTGTGTGTCGTTCTGCGGCAGTCTGCCGCGTGCGTCAACCCTGTCGGCACCTGTGTCGTCGTCGGATCCAGCATTACGATGTGGTAGCGCCGCACCAACAAGCGCTGCTTGGTTGTACGCCTGCACGAGCACGTAGAGTAGTTGGTCGAGAATGTCGTCGGTCGTCATCTGGTACCGTCCTGCTCGCAAGGGGCACAAGAGTAATCCTCCAGGAATCAGAACCCTTTCCATTCCTCCCTCACACACGCACACACATACACACACAAGCGCATACACACTCATACACGCACAAATGCCCACATACACATACATGAACACACACTCACGTACGCACATGCACATATACACACACACGTCGTTTCCTGAGCAGCATGTACGCACCGAAATCCAGACTGTGCTGCTCGAGGTTGCGCGTGATCACGTCGTTGACGTGGTCGAGGCAGCTCTTGAACGCCAGCAGCATGTCGAGCGGCGTCTTCCGGCCGCGCACGTCGAGCAGCGCGTCGACCGCAGGCTGGACGCTGCACTGAAACGCCTTACGGATGCCAAAGTCCTCGGGCGTGTAGTGCCGCATCCGGAAGAGCACGCGATGCAGCGCAGCGTCCTGGGTGCGACAGCTCACGACGACGCGCGGAAAGAGGACGTCGTGGAGCTGTTCCGTGAGGTAGCACTCGACCACTTGCTGGATCTGGAGCACGTGGTGCGAGCGGCCAGCAGCGCCTCCACTCCCACCACCGTAGCCGCTGTCGTCGTCGTCTTCACCGTCGCTCTCGAAGCTGCCGGCCCGCAGGATGGCGTCGACTGCGGCTGTGTACTCGTCGCGTAAGAGCGTCGGGAGCGTCGCTTCATACCGGTTCAGGAACTGGTCGTGCGTACAGATCTTGCGCACTTGGGCGGCTGTCTCGTCCAGATCCATGAACGCGAGCTCATTCTCTGGGAACGCGCGCAAGATCGCAGTGACGCGCCGGAACGTCGCGACGTCGATCTCGTTCGGGTCTTCTGGCAGCGCGACACCGCCGACGAGCGGACGGCTTAAGTGCAGCACCGTCACGCGCTGCAAGTGCACGTCACGCTGCTCGGAGAGAAGAATGCGCACTTTACGCGGCTCGGAGAAGCCCCGGCCGGTCACGACGTGCGAGCCCTGGATCGTCACAGTCTTGCCTGATCGATCGGCCGACAGATAGACCATCCCGAGACGACGGAGTCCATACACCCACTCAGTTACATACACACCAGCAGGACACCGCCGATGACGACGACGCATACAGTGGCAGCTGTGCATTTGGCTGCAACACCACAACACACAGTACACAAGCACGCACCATTGAGCGTCTCGTACTCGCCCGCTCGTCGAGCGTGCGCGTCGTCGGCAGCGCCAGCGGGCGTGAGGAAATGTGTGTA
Organism: Globisporangium uncinulatum; assembly: GCA_023333755.1. NCBI lineage: Eukaryota > Oomycota > Peronosporomycetes > Pythiales > Pythiaceae > Globisporangium > Globisporangium uncinulatum. Next base: position 30,617 of record JAASFJ010000081.1, on the reverse strand, counting down.
GACCTCGTCGAGCGACGGCGTCTGGTCGGCGAGCAGTGAGCGCGGCTGCGGCGCGCAGAAGAGGCAGCTGGACGGAATTGCGCGCTGCGTGCGCTCGAGGTCGCGCGCTAGCGCTTCGAGGTACATGGGCGGCGCGACGCGATCTCGATCTTGCGTGTCAAATTCGCCCAACGATTTGTGGTTAGTTCTTCGTCAAGAATGAATTCGAGACTAGACGTCGAAAGCAGGTGGGATTTGTGGACTGACATTTTGGTAGGATCCTGCATACGAAATCCTATACAAACGAACGAAGGGCACTTCAACTTGAAGGAACTGGAGGGTGACGTGTTCAGCACCAGTCGCGTCTCGCCACCACCACGTTCTGATGGATGGCCACAACCTAAATTCCCAGACAGCAGCGATCCGTGAGGCGTCCTCTGTTCGAATCCGGAACGAGACTGTTTCGCTCGATGGACAGCGTTCGGCTTCCACCTCCCAAGGATGGTGGTCGGAGCCCTCGACATACACGCGACAGTCCATTGCAGTGGAGTGCGGGTAGCAACAGACGAGAGAGGTCTCGGGTCCGTTTAGTTCTGTTCCGATGTGCAAACCAAAGAAGAAGAGGTCGACCAAGAGAGAGAGGGAGGGAGTGAAGGTGTGTTGTCCACGCCAATCTATGAGAGGAGCATGCTCAGTCTGCCAAGACGATGGCCAGTGGTGGTGAAGCGTCATCAAGCCCCTCTCTTCACTCGCCCTTCGTCGCCTTCTTCTGCTTCTTCGCCTTGGGCACCGCGAGGTAGTCGTCCACTGTCGCCACTGCCGCCACGGTCGCTGTCGCCGCCTTCTCTGTCTGCGCCACCACCACCACACGTCCGTCAGCAGCCATCCCCACGACCCCCTCACCACAACAGACTCTTTCCACCGCACCTTTTGGCTCAGAAACTTGGTCTTGAGCGCATCGAGCGACGCCGTGCGCGCTTTCGCAGCGTCCGCTTGCGCTTGTGCGCGTTTCTTCCGGCTCTCCTTCTCGCTCGGTGCGACAAACTCTGCGAGCTTGTCGGCCTTCCGCTTCTCGAGCGTCTCGGTCTTGGCCGCGTGCTGCGTCTGCTTCTTGAGCGCTTTCCGCTCGTGCTCTTTCATAAAGTACTCGCCACTCGCAATCTCCTGGTCGATGCGGCTCGGGGCCGGCGCCGGTGGGAACGGCGTGTACTCGCGCTTCGCGCCCACGTGCTTGGGCTTCTTTGTCTGCACGTTCTTCTTCTTGAACGTCGGCAAGAACCGCTCCCAGTTCTCGCTCTCGAGCTTCGGGTCTTTCGCGAGCTCGCGCTTGATCATCAACCGCTTGACGTTGTAGATCGGGTGGATGTTCGCAAAACAGTCTTCGACAATGCTGCGCACGCTCCGGAGACCGTGGAACGAGCCCATGGCCGACACGGTGTTGCCCTGCACGAGCACGTAGCAGTTCGTGAGCAGCTCGATCGCTTTCAGCGTCGCACCGTCCGGGCCAACGAGTCGCTGGCGGCGCTTCACAAAGCGCTCTTTGTTGCGCACGAGGCCGCCAATCTTGATAATGTCACACTGCACGTCGTCCGCCAAGATCTTGACAGCTTGGTTCACTGGGATGCTGCGCGCGAGCAGCTTGATCAGGTCCCGGGCTTTCAGAATGATCGCTGGGTCGGTCGTCTTGCGGGTTGTGCGTACAGTCATGCTGCCTTCGACGAGGTTGAGCTCGCACGCGACTTTGTGCGCGTCCAGCGCCTTTGTCACGAGCGGCCACACTTCGCGCAAGTACTTTTCACGGTACTTGGGGAAGAGCGTCGCGAATGAGCTCTCTTCAAGCAGCCCAGGGAGGCGGAGCGACTGCGTTGGGTGCTTCTCGTCCGGCACTTCCTCGGCCCACGCATCGATCTTCCAGTGGTCAATCGCATCCGAGTCCCACGGTTTGTCCTTGCGGTGGCGCTTGCGTGCTGCGAGCTTTGCTTGCTCGTCTGCAAGCAGCGCGGTCGCCGCCGCCGGCTTTGGGCCGTCGAATTGGTCCATTGCTGCTATTACTCGTACTGGTACTGGTACACGCGTGTGGTTGTGTTTGGTGTGTTCTTTCACGAATACGAATGCGCGCCAGCCAACAGCTTTTAGTTTCGTGCAGCTCTTGCATAACGTATTCCATACAAACAGCAAATGAAGTCGGAATCTCTCTGTACAAGAGCTGCTTTGCACAGTAAAAATTCTCTAGAAGGACCTGATATTGGACCTGTTGGGCACTTCGGCTTCAGTCTCGAAAGAAGATTAGCCATGGGGAGAAGCACGCGCACTGCTGGTGGTGGTGCTGCGAATGGAGAGCGACCGACGCCCACAACGCTCCGGCCGCTCCAGCCGACAGTCGTGACGCCAACGCCTGCGTCTGCAACATCATCAACGTCTACTGCGGCGCTCGACAGCAGCGACAGTAACGACAGCAGCGACGACGAACGCAACGCCTTCTTGTCGCACGCGTCACCACCGCGCCACAGTCGACGCACACACCGCTCTACATTGAAAGCGACGCGGTCACCTATCAGCAAAAGGCGCGACGACCGCAGCAGCTCACGTCCGTCGCGTCAGCAGCAATACCGCAACGTCCGCGACTCGGTCGACCTCGAACGAGGGGAACGACGCGAACGACGCGAGCAAGCGGGTGTCGCTGCGAGCCACAGTGAGTGGCAAGTGATGCGCGAGCTCCGACTGCCTTGCTCCAGTAGCGAGGACACCAACGCTGTACTACAGCTCGTGCAGCTCAAGCGCGCGAACTTTGGCGTGCGGTGGCACGGAGCTGACGCGCCAACGTGCCTCGTTGGACCGCACTGGTGGCTCTTTGGCAGCACGTTCACTGTGTTTCTCGGCGCCGCTCTCGTCGTGACTGTGCTGACCGCACCAAGCGCAGGCCGTGGAGAGGCTGCGATGGGCGTGCTGCTATCCACTGCGTGTCTCGGTATGTACGTGATGGTCGGCTGTGCGAACCCAGGCATCGTGGAGAGGTGCGGTCTGGGGCAGTGGGCCGTGAGTGAGTGGTGAGTGGCACTGTTACTGTTGTATTGACCGCTGGAAGTGGACCGAACGCACAGAATCGACGACCCGCCGGACGACACGTACTCGTACTGCGACCACTGCGACTCGTACCGACCTGAAGGGTGCGTACGCATGGAGGTATTCTTTGGATCGGACCAAGTCCCAGTCTGGTCCAGTCAGCCAATACCGTAAACTCATGATGCCGCTCTCTCTGCTTCTTATGTCCCCACAGCGCACTCCACTGCATGGACTGTCACGTGTGTGTCGAGGGCTACGACCACCACTGTCCGTGGACCGGCAAGTGCATTGGCAAACGCAACGTGCGCTACTTCTACGCCTGGCTCTTCTTCCTCGTGCTCGCGTTTGTGTACGAAGTGATCGAGTTCACGACGTACATTCTGCCACCAGAGGACCAGCCTGCGGGTCCAACGTTCTTTGACGACGATAGCAGCGGCGTTGCGCTCGCGGCTGCGAAGCGCGTGGTGATTAGCGGCAGCAGTTGACGAGGGACTCGCGAGCGTCGGTGGTGATACCCGAGGGTATTTGAGGCAGAGTTTTTAGTAAAAAGAGAGTTTGTGCACGTACAAACTCGGTCAGTATGGTGGTTATGACTGGCGTTTAGTCTCCAAAAGCATTGACTGGAGGTTGATTGACAAGATCGACACCACGTGTGGCTGGTGGCACAAGCGAAGTGACGGTTGTGCGTGGGAGATCGAAAGAACAACGTCTTCATGGGCTGAGTGAGGACAAGAAGCACTCGTGGGCTCATTGCGATGCCAAGTGCTGAGACGACTGAACCAGGCCGTGCTCATGGGGGCGTCGCGAACTCACACTCGAGCCATGATCCCTCGCTTCTATCGCTAGCGTTAGAACGTGTTGTCAATTTGCATACAAATCCCAAGATGAATATGTTTGTCTTCAACGTGCTTGTCCTGCATTAAAAGCAAAAACCACGTGCATGATGGGGCTGCAACAACCTTGCCACCACCGCCTCCATAAGCACTCGTGTTCTGGTGTGAGCATAGCATCCTCCCAACACAGCAACCTCTCTCTATCAAGCAGCAAGCTGCACCGCACTCCAAGTATCCGGACCGCATCACCACCTGATGATCGTCAAGCTGACATGATTCCTTCTGCGGATGTATGTCTTCTTCCACGCCGTCCAACACACACGCGCGCTCCATCGCACGAGCCCAACCACTCGGCTCCAATAGACTTGCGAGCTCGCAAAAGTGGTGACGGACTGATTGCCGCGCTACCTTCATCCGACGCCCGCATTGGCACGCAAAACGCTACGCTCGACGCTACTACCGCTCACTTTAACGAGCAAAAGGAGGCGACTTGCAGTCACGAGCACCACACGTCCGCGCACGGGTCCAGTTTACTTTCCGCGAGGTGTGTGTGAAGCAGGGCTTTAAGCAGGAGTGGCGATAACTGGATCTCTCCGCAACCGCTCGTCGTTCCATACAAGCCGTCGTCTGTGTTTAGAAGGAACGAAACGACCCGCTTCTTCGCCACATGCGCGAAGAAGAAAAAGGAGCCCACCCGCGCCCACGCGCACAGGCTCGCAAAACGGGAGACGCTCGCTCGACAGCGCATTTGCCGAACGCGAGAGCGACTCGCGCGCTCCTTACCCGGTCTCCGCGTAGACACACTCGGTGCGGTCCTGTCGTAGCTGCTGCTTGGAGCGAGTCGCGCGTAGCGTATGTCACGAAGGACACGGACGACTGACTAACCAACCAACTTGCTCTTGTGGGTTGAACAGGGTACTAGTACTCTACCTCTACTACCTACCTCTCCCAACGACCGTCTCTCTCAAACGGACTGCGCGCACCGAACGCGACACAAGCGTGACGTCGAGACCAGCGACCGCAGAGCACGAAGAGCTTAGTGCGAGTACCGTGCGAGCGCTCGCGAGAGGGAGATAGAGAGAACGAGAGCGATATAGAGAGCGCACGAGCGAGCGATTAGCGCAAACTGGAAAGCAGCATGGCCGACAGCGAGCAGAGCGTCGGCAGCGTAGCGTCGCCACTCACTGTGGCCGACTGCCCCGTGACGAGTTCGATGCTGCCCGTGATGGTCTCGGTCGCGTCGCTCGTGGGCTGCGTGTACGTGATCGTGACGTACTTGTACGTGCGCGCACTACGCCAGCACCCGGCCGGGATCATGCTCGGCATGAGCGTCTACGGCGCGATCTACCAGTTCCTCTACCTGCTCGACCGGTCCGCTGCGACGATCGATTGCTCGCAGATGGGCCTCGTTGTCGACATCTTTCTCACTGGTCAGGAGACGTACATGCTCATCTTTGCGATCGACCTGCTCTTGGCGCTCAAGAATCCATTCTCGGCCTCGAAGGGACAGGTGAACAAGTACCACGTCTGCGGCGGTCTCTGGACGCTCGTGTGCGCGACGCTCTCGCACTTTGACACGCACTACGCGCTCTTTGGCTTCTGCTGGATGAGCTCGAGCGACGACAATTTGAACCTTCTGCGCACGGTCGTCGCGCGCGCGAGCCGCCAGAGTAGCGTGACAGTCGACGCGGCTGCGAACGGCACGATCACGTCCGGTATCTTCTTTGCGCTCTACATTGTCGTCGTCTACTGCACGTCGCTCGCTGCGATCTTGCGTGCGTGGAACACGCTCTCGAAAGGCATGCCCGACACGTTCACGACCCGTCGGCGCATGCACCGCCACCTCAAGTACTACGTCGGGTGCTACTTTGGCTACTGGACGCTCGTGCTCGGGTGCTACATCCTCTTCAGCATCATGCCGCGCGAGAACGACGGCGCGAGCGACGGCGGCGTCCGGTGCCGCATCTGGCACCTGCTCAAGTGCCTGCTGCTCGCGAAGGGCATGGTAAACTCGCTCATCTGGACGCGCACGTCCAACATCCTCACAATCATTGAGCAGCTGCGCGAGTTCGGCGCCGTGGACCTCCCGCCCCACGAAGACAGCATCAACTGGGCACTACGACTCGAGATCTTGACCAAGACCACGGCCGGCATCTGCGCGGCTGTGGACGAGGCCGAGAAGAACGCGCCACGGTACTCGCGGGTCTCGTCCTGCGTGGCTTCTGGTGGTGGCAGCGAAGCCCACGACGCCCACGAACCACCCGGCTGGGACGGCGACTACGCAGAACGCAAGGAGTGCTACAGCCACGTCGAGAAGATCATCCTCGAGTACCGGAACGACCACCGACTCCGTGGACCGACGAGCCAGGGCGTGGTGTTCAAGGACTTCGCCCCGCAGGTCTTCCGGCGCCTGCGCGAAGCCGCGCACATCTCAAGTGCGAGCTACCGGACGTCGCTCGAGCAAACGACGAAAGAGCGCGTGAGCGAGGGCAAGAGCGGCGCGTTCTTTTACTTCACGGAGGACCGCAAGTACGTCGTCAAGACGCTGAGCGAAGAGGAGCGCAAGTTCCTCCTCGCAATCCTCCCGCTCTACTACGCGTTCGTGACGCGGAACCCCAACACGTTCATGACGCGCTTCTTTGGCTGCCACGGCGTCACGATGTACGGCAAGACAGTGTACTTTGTCGTGATGCGGAGCGTGTTCGACTCGAGCCTGCAGATCCACGAGCGGTTCGACCTCAAGGGCTCGTGGGTCGGCCGGCTGGAAGGACGCAAACCGTCCGGGACCGTCGCGACGTGCAAGTTTTGCAACATGGAGTACGTTGTCGGTGGGAGCCACGACCAGCTCTGCCACGTCCGTCGGGGCGAAGGGAACCTGCGCCACCAGTACGACCAGGTGGGGAAGGACTTGAACTGGAACCGCCACATGGCGCTGCCGGGCGTCACAGCGCGCGCCGTCGCGCTCCAGCTCGTCAAGGACTCGAGCTTCCTCTGTCGCGTCAACTGCATCGACTACAGTCTCCTCGTCGGCATCCACCACCGGAGCTTCAATGTGTCGCACTACTCGTCGGCCGACAACTTTGACGTGCCGCCGCCGCCGTCCGCACGCACGAGCTGGGGGAGCGTCGGTGCCGGAGCTGTTGCAGCTGTCGGCGAGCGCCTGAGCAGCTCGAGTGGTGGTGGTGGTGGCGCCCCCAACGGCGTTGCCACAGCGCCGTTGATGAGCGGGAAGCCGTTTCACCAAGCCATTCAAGGCGGCATGAGCGTCGATGAGGTGCACGGACCAGGGATCTACTTCATGGGCCTCATCGACATGCTCCAGCCGTGGAACTTTCGCAAGCGCCTCGAGCACTTTCTCCGCGTCTACGTCTTTCTGCAGGACAAGAACGGCATCTCGGTCGTGAACCCGCGCCAGTACGCGGAGCGCTTCCAGCAGCGCGTCGTGCACGAACTCATCTACGACGGTCACCTCGAGCTCGACGAGCTCGCGCTGTTTCAGCTCCAGCTCCAGCTCCAGCAGCAGTACGACTACGACCGGCCGCTCGCACGCACCGACAGCCAGCTCCTCGCGTCGTCGACTGGACGCACGCGCAGCACAGCGATCGAGTCGTTCGACACGCGCTTCGAGTCGACCGTGATGCTCGAGCGCGTGTCGAGCAGCTTCTTGTCGCCGCCGCAGACGACGCCGATGCTGCCGATGCGCGTGTCGGCGCGCATGGCGGCAGCAGGAGGGACAGGAGGCACGGGAGGCGACAGACGCGGGAGTAGCCGAGTGCCGCCCCACCACCCCTACACCGGTGGTGGTGGCAACAGCAACAGCAGCAGCACGAGCAGCCGACGACGAGCGGCGTCTCAACAACAGCAAGAACGGCCACGCGCACTGAGTGCAACGACAGGACTCCCCGAGCACTACAGTCTCGGCCCTCGTCTCTCGGACGGCCTCGTGATGGAGCCGCCCGGTGGATTCTTGTCAGCGCCACCTGCGACTGTCGGCTACTTCAACTTCCCCCCGCCTGGTCCCCTCCTCCCCACACACGGAGCGTACACGCCGCAGAGCTACGCGGACGTCGGGTCGCAGTACATGCGTCGCCCGCTTGCGCCAGTGAACGGGACTGGCTCGGCTGCCCGCTCGTCGCTCGCCCGCTCCGAGTCGGCGGCGTCGCTCTCGCTCTCGTACTTGGACTGCGGCCTCGTCTCGTCCGCGACTAGCAGCGGCAGCGGTAGTGGCAGCGGCTCGAGCAGTAGTAGTAGCTCAGGGACTGCTGCCGCCGTCAGTTCGTCTGCGTCGTCTGCGAGCTCGAACCTGTCGCCGCTTGGCGCCCTCATGACGATCGAGACGAGCCTCACGGACACGCACCACAGCTACCAGATCGTCCGTACACCGACGTTCCCAGACGTGGGAGCTCCCACCATGTCTGCGTAATCCCCCCTCCTCTGTCTCCCGAAGTACACGCAATCTCACACAAAAACCACTGCATCGATCCTTCCCACTCACCAACGTCTGCTTCGTACCACGACAGCGTCGCACTATGAACGAGCACCACCCGAGTACTTGTGAGACGATCTGCGTTGACCTACTTTTGTTGCTGGTGACGTGGTACCAACGCTGATATTGTCACTAGCCGACACGACAGGACACTCACACTGCACGTTCATGAACGCGATCTGCGTGTTGTACGCGATGCCGAGGTTCACAGCAGCTTGCTGAACGAGTTGCCTGCGAGCAGACCCAACACGTGCGTGCGAACGGTTCGAGCAGGTAGAGGTTGTTGTGTTGGGAAGATACGCTCACACCAGAACGCAAGGGCTTGCGAAGGTCATGGTGGTATTGTTTGTTGCAACCCCACTTCACATGCTGTGGTTTTTGCTCATGGCTGTACCCGATCGCAGACAAGCTCATCCGTGGAGCTCCATGGAGCAGATGAAGCGTTTGACGATCGGCGTGGAGCTCGCCGCGCAGCCAAGTGTGCTGTTCCTGGACGAGCCCACGAGTGGGCTGGACACGCAGTCGGCCAAGTCGATCATGGACGGCGTGCGTAAGGTGGGCGACAGCGGACGTACGATCATGTGCACGATCCACCAGCCGTCGGCCGAAGTCTTTGAGGTCTTCGACAACCTACTGCTGCTCAAGAAGGGCGGCGAGACGGTCTACTTTGGCGACATTGGCGAGGACAAGAGCACGCTCGTGGGCTACTTCGAGCGGGTCCCAGGAGTGTCGCCGCTGCTGAGAGGCTACAACGCAGCGACGTGGATCCTCGAGTGCATCGGTGCGGGCGTGAGCAGCAGCGCCAGCACTGCTGCGTCGGTCGACTTTGTGCACACGTTCAAAGAGAGCGCACTCAAGCAGGCACTCGATCGGTTCCTGGACCAAGATGGCGTGACGCGGCCGTCTCCAGGCGTGAAGGAGCTCAGCTTTTCGAAGAAGCGCGCTTCCAGCGAGTGGACTCAATTCAAGTTCCTAGTGGCACGAGCGCTCACGTCGTACTGGCGCACGCCGTAGTACAACCTTACGCGCTTCGCCATCTCGCTCATACTCGCGGTCATCTTCTCCGTCATCTTCGCTGGCGTCAAGTACGAGACGTACCAGGAAGTGAACGCCGGGGTGGGGTGGTCTTCCTCTCGACTGTCTTCTGCGGCATCGTCTCGTTCTTCAGTGTGCTGCCTGTGGCGTTCGCCGAGCGTGCCGCGTTCTATACCAATACTAGTAATTATGAAGATATTTATTTGGTATTACTATTATTAATTGGGAATGATATTCTGACCCCCCAAAAAATTATTTTGACCCCTGTTTCGTACTTAAAGAGATTTGCGTACTTAGTATATTGGTATCGATTGTATAGAGCTATGCGTGCGGCGGTCCCGTCAACCATGTCTACAAGTGTACCTTGAAGGTGGTCGAACACAGTAGACAACTAGAGAGCACGATCTAGAGCAGCAGCACAAGCAGAAGCATGCGGGTGAAGAAGCTTTTCCTTAATACTGCCTGCCGATAAAGCGGACACTATGAATCGTCTGTACCGGCCTCTTGCAGCGGTGACAACACCAGTATATGCTCCATTCAGATGGAGGTGCTCGTTACGCTTCTCGGACGATCGTACAGACTGCAGGAAGTTACGGTGCTGGTGCAAGTCCAGCTTGGCAGATGCGTGTTATCAAGAGCAGGTGCCAAATGAATAGAACCACAGAAAAAGAGAGAAAAAGAGAAAAAGATAACGAGAGAATGAGAGAGAGAGAGTATATCACCCAATCCACCACGAGCTACTGCTACGCTGTTGGCGACGCGAGGTCCGCGAGCGTGTAGCCCATTACCACGACGATGGCGCCGCGCTCACAGGGTACGTCGGTCTCAGACCGATGCTCGCGCATTCAGTACAGAGCATCTCGGCGTTCCCTGTATGCATATCGTGTGTGACTGTAGCCAACGCTGATCGTACCGCCCAGGGAGTACCGATTGCCAGGATACCGATAGAAAGTGTAGCATTATCAAGGAGCTTATTTTGGCCTGTGGGCAAGTCCTTCTGTTGTGACCCGTAGCTTTGCAAAGCCCGCACGTTCGAGTGCTTTCTGCGTGCTCTAAGCCGGATGGATCACGTCCTGTAGACCGATTTTCAGCCCCAGTTGGTCGGCCTTTCGTTAGTACCGTCTTCGGGGTCTTGAAGACGTGCTCTCGGGCCGTACATGATGGTTGGTTGAGTGTCGCGATGATCTCCACTTGTTCATGGGCGGCGCTTGTTCGAAATGTTGTTCTAGACGTTGAATGCTTGTCTGGGGTTCGAGACTTTGGTGATGTGATGCTCGCTCAAGATGCCAATGTTTGTGGAAGTCGGTTGGTTGAAGGGGTAGATTTTACCGAACCTTGCCCCGGGCAATGTGCGCACACGGCAATCCGGTTGTTGTCTTGGACACTGTCGATAATTGGGTATCCCGGTACCAGAGAGACGCTCGTTCACTGTGTGGAGCGCTTACCATGACACCTTGTTGACAACTTATTCGTAGACGCTAGTTGTAGTGAATGACGGCCGCTTGAACTTGTCATCAGCAAGCTCCTTGTTCAGCTCATGGAGTTGATGTTCGATCCTGACGTGCACCTCTTGGATGACAGCCAGCAAATCGCCAACTGACGAAGAGATGAACTTCTTCAAGAAACTGTTTGTTGATTTTGCATGCGACGTTGTGACGCGCCGAAGTGGAGGTGTGAGTTCAACCACGCGTCCGCGAACATGGTCTTGTGCACGAGACATGTTGTCTCCAAGTTACGCACTGTGCGAGTGTTGGTAGAGAACGAGCTCAACAGCTCTCCCCATGCACCGTCGAAAGCTGCTGGATTGGCGGCTGTACACACTGAGTTCCACGACTGAAGCAGGCGATCCCACTCATCTTCAGACTCGAAGTTCTTCTTGCACTTCTTCACGATGTTTCGGTGGATGTGCCACCGATATTTCCCGTAATATACAGTACCTGAAACCTCTGAAAAGGCTGAATAACATCAAATTTAACCTAGACATTTGTATAATATCCGGAATGATTTATTAAATGAATGATTCCGGATATTATACAAACGGATAGTTGGCACCAAGATAAATTTTAACTAGGTTCCAACTGTCCGTCTCGTTTATGTACAGCAAGTGTGTATACAAATGGCTAATAGTAGTGAAGAAACCGAGGGGTCGTAGCCAAAGCAATATCTGCGTAAGTGGGCCCAGCGACCGAGATTTTCCGAACAGAGAACGCTATACGGTCCAGTACATGAATTTTTATCCTCCCGAGCGCGGAGGCCTGATAGGGCTGGGGGCTCAAAGAACAAATTATCCACTCCGGAGAATATTGTGTATATTCATATAAAAGTAGTTCGGATGTATTCGGAAAAATTTGAAATCGCTGTTGGGATCAGATAAAGTTGGAACCTGCATAGTAGAAACGTTTCTCCTATCTGATTCCCCTCGAAATACACTCCCTTGCGTTTGAGATATTTTATAGCAGAGTAAATGAGCGATATAGAGAATAAAACGAGGTTTATTGTTTAAATCTTCCGTGCGGAATCCATACTATGGATTGACTGCATGCCATGAAACCCAGGTCACAGCAGAGCTCACAGGTTCGACGCTGCCAAACGAACAGAGTAGCGAGCTCTCGCCGACATCCCTCTTTTTTGCCAAGCCGAGTGGGTTGAAAATCATCTTTTCATATTTGAATATTTGAAATCAAACGGCTCGAGAGGCGTTTCATTTTCTGGAAGAATAATCAAACAGACTATCAAAAACCAAATATGAAATCGAGTGATATCAACATCAAATTAGGTGAATTTGAGCTCCCCTATTAATCTCCCAAATACGTTTTTGCACAACCACAGGCGTTGTCACTATCTGAAGGATTTGGTGGTCCCTATTATCGCGGGAAATACAGTTGGAATCCATTCATTCCGTCACCGTTCAGACCCGTTTTGAGTTCCGTCCATGTTCCGACCTTTTCCGGATATATTTGGACGTTAACTATCCTTTTTATACAAAATAACATCCAGATTTTAGAAACCCTTTGGAAAAGTGTCTCGCTCTCTGGGCCGGGCCATGCCTTCACGCTTGGATGAAATAAAAAAAATCATGTACTTCGTACACCAAAATTGTTGAAATCACCTGCATTGATTTTAAGTAAATCACGAGCAAAATGCTCCTACAAACACAAACTGTTCGAATTGATTTTTACCATGACTCTACGTTTAATAAAAAACTCTCACTCTGAATAGACTATTAATGATAATTAGACGGCTGATATTGGACTTTATTAGACAGTTCCGTTTTATTTCACAAAATAGGCTGGAGGGGTGGTCCCTACAGTTTCGGTATATACAGCACACACAACGACAAAACTCGGGCTGAACGAATAACAATCTATTTTTTGGACAAATCAAAATGTATGTTTGTAAAAAACCCAACCAATCACAACCTGCTCACAATTGGTGGACGACTCTAATATGCGCCTTCGTTTGCTCTAATTACACTCACTATCGCATGATGCAAGCAGCGTCAAGCACCAAACGCAAAACAGAGCAAGTACATAGTGGGGAGAAGCGCGGCGACGATCAAGATCGCTGAGCTCGCCGCTGCGCTGCCATCTCCACAAGTTCACGTAGTCCTGTCGCCTTCGTTGCCGATAAGCTCGACTTTCCGATGGTGCTGCAAACGGCTGGTGCCAGCAGCGCGACAGCCTGACACAATTTGCTGGCTTTCAAGGGGAAAATGCTCAAGCGTCAAGGACGGAAAGAGAAGTTCGACTTTACGCCTGCGCCGGTGATGTGCATGAAGAATAAGCGGTGGGAGGAGCAGGTGTGTTAACATGACTTCATCAACGATGTAAAAGGACTCTCTCTACCTGTGCTTGTATGGCAGTCAGTAACGACAGCAGGAATGAAAGAGTACATTGCGAGCAACCACAGCGAATGGATCGAAAAACACATGGGTTACAAGACATCCGTTTCGAAAAGATGTAGCGCGCACGAGCGCTTGTGCGAGCGACGCTTACACCAGAGTGTAGCTGCGACGACTGTATATCTACTATGACCATGAATATTCCTAATGTTGTCTGTGTAGAAATGGATTCTCTATGCAGCAGCCTTAATGTAACGGGGTACACTCGCCGAGGTTACCTGCCGTAACCCGGCTATGCGGGACAAGAGTCCGCGCAATTGCTTTGAATCCAGCCTCGTCGGCTGTGTTTCCCATTGGCTATTATTCAGGAATTTAGACCAATCAGTTCATTGGAGCTCACAGAGCCAATCAACAGTTTAGGCGACTTAGATTTAGTATTAGCATACAAAATCCTAAGTTTCACACCGATCGGGTGAAACCGCACTGAACCTCATAAATATCACTCTCAATTTGGAGCCTAAACGCCCAAGTCTTCCCTCGTCCGTCTCGTCCGACTGGAATCCTTGTGGAAGGTGCTCTCGCACGATTCCTCCCTCTCTATGCTGCGTAACTCGGGAACGCCCGGTTACACTTAAGCTGCCAAGCTGACCGCTGGCACGTTGGAGCAGGCGTGACTTCGCTCTGCCATCACTTTTTGAGAGGAGCCAGTGGATGCTAATGGCCGTCTCAAGATCGACTATGTCGGCACTATAACGTCGACAAGACGACGACCAACTTCAGCAGGCCGCCCACAAGCATCTGGGCATTGGGCGGGCGGCAGGACTAAGTGAAGGTGACTCGCCACACACGGCGCACACGCAGGACGATTGCTGCTTTAATACTTTGAACTGATGGTTATTTGGTATTGGTCTGTATCTGAAGTATTTTCTAACTTGTCGTTTACTTAGGTAAAAACTTTCCGATACTATTTATCCTGCGTGGGAAACGTGGTGTCACTATCGGTGATTCCGAGCTCGCAAAGTCCACCAGAGGTCACCTCTACTCCGCCTGACAGAGGATCTGGATGGACGCTGAGTGCTGGCAGTTCTACGTGGGGAAACTGCGTAGGAACGGAATAGACACTCTCTCTGTCCTCCTCCTCGACAGTTTAGTGTGATTAAGCTCATCTGTGACTCGTCATGATCAGAGTGTGAGTGTAGGAAGGCTCATTTGTGACCTGTCTTGACCAAATTGTATTGACATTGCCAGTTGCGCGTACCTGCTTACAACGGCCGCTCATTTGGAGGTCCAAAACACGTATTTAGACATAAATCCCTCTTTACATTTTCGGGTAAATCTGAATAACTTCAAGCAGACTTCGCGCCTGAGGTTGCAAGCACCACGATTGACCATGTGTTGCACCAGTGCACGAGCACACATATTTTGAACTCGTTTCGGTTCATATTGATGAAGCTTGGTTGTGTTTAAAATCAAAAGTTTAAAACCCTAAACCCACTAGTACCGAGTAAGATATACTCGTCGCTCTCTTATGCGTAAAAATAGCCACAGTAAAGCCAAACTATGTCTGAACTCACTCAAAAGCAGGATAAACTCACGTGCATTTTTGGCACATATAGCAGCTAATGGCGGAATGTATTACGTTGTAGTTAAGCATTATATTGTATACAAATACCAAGGCATGGACCTCACTGGCACTCGCCTTGGATGTTAACCTATTTCCCTTTTATACAACTGACAAGTTTTACACGTCACTGGAACTGCTGTAACGAGGATATGGAATTCCGGAGACTTGGGAATTTTAGAATTGCAATTACGTTATATGAACTTAATCAAAAGCTTACATTTTGAATAAGGTCTTTGGGTAGTTTATATGGTTTAATAGCAATTCTAGATATTTCTTAAAAATAACAAATCAATCAAATGAATTTAAAAATACTAATAAAGCGATAGTAGTAATCATCTTGTGGGCTGGTGGAGATGATCTGTGGAATCACGATGCGGCGTTCCATGTGCTTGCTGAATGAGTGGGGCCAGAGAGTCAGCCACTCTTACAACTGCCTAGAAGCAAACGCAGAGCGAGTGGGCGCAAAATTGAGGCGAGAGCAGCGTAGCTCGCCTGCAAGGAGGTCGCCAAGTTAGATAGTTTTATGGGAATATTGCAAAATGTGCCTCAAATGTTCTCTGGAATTTTTCCAGAGCGTTACCGGAATCTGAGATGGTCTCGCGATCCTGAACACATTTTCCAACATATGATCATTCGGCTAACCTTCAGGCGACCACAACAAAATTAGAAGCTCATTTTCGGTGTTTTTTCTCGATTTGTACGAAAACCAAAATAATTTTGTGTCGCTCGTCAAGGTCAAGATGGATACATGCCTGTCCTCGGGACACATCGCACCAAAATGATTTTTGACGGGTAACATTCAGGCCCCATTTCATTTTCTTCCAAATTATCGGTCATAAAAGAAACTTTTCTTGACAGGGTGTTGCTCGTTCTCGAAGAGAAGACAATTTCCGCCCTTGTAGAGAAATGTCTGTCCTCGGCAGATATCCGGTTATAATTGATTTATATTTTCCAATCACCACATTCATGCCCTTGTATCAGAGGGTGATATAATCTACCACCACCGAATCGTGTACATATAATAATTGTCGATTGATTAGACTGCGGACTCAGGGACCACTCTCAACTGAGTCTCGAGACGCTGCAGGCAGAAGCGTTCACATGTCTCAAGTGCTGGCGGAGTGGACTGTACAGTAAAGCGACAGCAGGCGTTGGAGGACATCGATGTGTAGCGGAGAGTCGATGCGGTGCTTCCTCATGCGTCTAGAGCGTGGCAGCTCGCGCTTCGCAGGCGCAGTGGCGACAAACTGCCCAGCAAGTGTTCGCTGCGAGGACGCTCACAATGGCGACAGCACAACGCCAGTGACGTGCGCTATTGGTGAGATCACTTATGCCCTGTGTAAGCACCACTGAGCGCTGTGCTGACACTGTGATCCGCTTTGCCTGCTGTGTGGTTCATCCCAGTTTGTGTCTGCAAGCAGAACGTGCGCGAGTGTTTCGTCCACCTCCACTCACTCGCCGTCCGCTTCGCGAAGTGCGACGCCGCGTTCGCCGCGTTGAAAGTGTGTCGTGCGGCTCAGAGATGGCGTTGCCATACGCAACACGCTGTCGCTCTCTCGCAGCAGGCGGCAGCGGACGCAATGCGGTCAACAACGCCTACACTCCGTGACAGCGGGTGGGCACCGCTGCACGGTCTCAGTTTTTGCTGAACACCATGTTTTTGTCCTTTATCCGAAGGACCTAAAAATTGAACCAAACCACCCAATTCCAGAGCTTCCTCGGGCTGCAGGCATGACATTGTTATAAATCGATGATCAATGTGTGAACAATATTCCATTGTGGTAGATTTGATCGCCCACCGATGCAAGGGCATGAATGTGGCGATAGGGAAATATAAATCGAAGATAACCGGGTGTCTGCCGAGGACAGACATTTCTCTATAAGGGCGAAAATTGTCTTCTCTTCCCGAACGAGCAACACCCTGTAAAAATATATCTTTTATTAACGATAATTTGGAAAAAATGAAATGGGGCCTGAATGTTACTCGTCAAAAATCATTTTGGTGCGATGTGTCCCGAGGACAGGCATGTATCCATCTTGACCTCGACGAGCGACACAAAATTATTTTGGTTTTCGTACAAATCGAGAAAAAACACCGAAAATGAGCTTCTAATTTTGTTGTGGTCGCCTGAAGGTTAGCCGAATGATTAAATGTCCGAAAATAAGTTCAGGGAACTTATTTCCCGACATTTGACCATTCCGTAGAGAAAAGTAGCAATTGCAGAGTGAAGGTCACATCGAGAAAGTGCACGCACTCTGTCTCGACAACCTGTCAATCCTTCCCACCAACGCCTTCGTCCAAGTCGCACGTTGTACGGTCACTCCCTTCCTCGCGTTACTCTTGAAAACACCACAAGGAGAACAGGAGACACAATCGCGATCGGCACCTGCCACTGAGTGCAACTCACGCACACACCAATCGGCAGCGCCGTTCTCCGACTTGCAGCACGCACGATCCATTCACGCTTCGGTCGAATGCCATCCACTGCGATCCCTATATCATCCACCACCAACGACGACACTCGCGATGCTTCCAGTACCGTCAGTCGTGACGCCACCAGCACCGACCGACACGCAACCAGCGTCAAGCACGACATCGTCTTCATCACGGACTCGGTCGACGCGACCAACGCCGCTGTCGGAGGCGAGTCGGATACCAGAATCAACGAATCGCTGGTGCTCACAATCCCTTCGATCGAGATCGACCACCGCGCGCTGGCGACGTACGTCGAGAGCCCGTCGTTCGACGACGCGAACGCCGTGTGGCTGGAGGACCCGGTCGTCTGTGACGAAGCGGTGATAACGGCGACGAGGTCTACGCAGCACGACTTGAGCTCGATGGACGCTATGTGCAGCAGTGCGACTTTCGATGCCTTCGCTTTCAGCGACGCGAGTGGGGTCGTAACGCCATTCCGCATCCTCGTCGACACGGTCATCGACACGGACGCTTCGTGCTGCGGCAAAGACAGTAACGACAGCAACGACAGCAGCGGATTCAGTGCTCCTGGGCACGACAAGAGCACCAGTTCCAAGATCAACAATCTTGACGCCGCCGAGAGCGAGACCAAGACCATCGTGGTCGACTCCAATAGCCATGAGATTAAGACATGCAGCAGCAACGACGTCAACAGTCTCATTGCGTCCTCGTTCGACGCACTCGACCGTCCAGCGATGGCGTTGCCGTCGCTGCCATCGTCGACACAACTGCCGCTGCAAAAGATGAGTTTCCAGGCACTGTTGCTCGAATCAGATGAGACCACAACGCTCGAGAGCCACGACATCGACACAATGCTCGCGCCGATCCACCTACGTCACGACAGCGAGTCCAGCAACGCCTACCAAGCCGACACCCTGCCGCTCAACCTGTCCGACCCGGGCCACCGTTGCTCGTACCGCAAGGGCAAGTGCCAGCTGCCGCGCACATACAAGCGCAATGGCGCGCTACACACGTACTGCGTGTTCCACCGCTGGCGGTCGATCGAGAATCAGAAAGCGTTCGACGCCAAGCGGCGCAAGATGAACGCGCAGTCGAGCCGCGAACGATCTCGTCAGTCGGATGCGAATGCGAAGGCATCAGCTACGTAGGTTGCCTGCCTAAACCGTCGATGGCAAGCGAAGCAGCGACGTGAACCTCAGTGACATCGTTCATATCAACCGACCCCATGCGTTCGTGCTGCTACCGAACTGCTGGTGCTATTGGTGCGCTTCGAGCGAGCGCTCTAGTGACCAGCGTGCCCGTGCTCTTCGCTCTTCGCGCCATTGTCTCCATGCGCATGATCGTCCTTCTTGGCATCGTGAGCGTGTCCGTGCTCGTCCTTCGTAGTATCCTGGCTATGGTCGTCAGTCTTTGTGCCGTGTGCGTGCTCGTCCTTCTTCGCGTTGTGCCCGTGTTCGTGTCCGTCCTTCACAGTACCCTGGCTGTGGTCGTCCGCCTTTGCGTCATGGCAATGGTCGTCCTTCTTCGTGTCCTGGTTGTGATCGTCCAGCTTCGTGTCGTGGCCGTGATCGTCCTTCTTCGTGACGTCGACATGGTTCTCCTGCTTCAGATCGTGCGTGGGAAGCTCCTGAGCGCTCGTCGCGTGGTTGTGCTCGTCCGTCGCCGCGTCATTGGCGTGTTCAGCCGTCTTCGCAACGTGTTCGTGGCAATTGTCGTCCTTCTTCGCATCATCGCGTGCGTGCAGGTCCTTTGAGCTCTTCTTGTGGTCGTGCGGAGCGTGCCCGGCGTCGTGCTCGGTCCAGATGTGCTTCAGCTTGGTGAACTTCTCTGCGTCGTCTGCAGCCGAATCCATGATCGCCTTTGACTGCTGGAACTTGTCCGCGTCGTACGCGGTATTCTCGATCGAGCTGGCGGCACCCATGGCAGTGACGAGGTCGCTCGAGCCGTGGAGAGTGAGAGATGGAGCAGGGGCTGAGGGGCTATTGGTCGCTGTCGACAGAGAAGCGGTGGTGGCAGTGCCGCGCCTTGAGGAAAACAGAGAATGAGTACGCCGAGTAGCTTAGAGGCAAGAAAGTCGCAACGAGATAAGACTCGTGGCTCTGTCGACAAGATTCGCCGAGCGACAGAACGGATGCGGTGCTGAAATAGCCGCTCAGCTCCTCCACCCAGTTCAGACCAGGACTCGAGTTCAGCGACAAGCTAGTCGCAAGTGAATCTTGTTGGCGCCCACCAACAAGAAAGACTGGGACTGTTATCTCAACAACCAACGTTGTCGTTCGTCCACGAGGGTGTCTGACTTGGAGGCCACGCTTTCGGTTGTCGAGGCAGCGGTTTGTTTCGTGAAGAAGGAACCCCTCGACTTAGAAACACATTGGTGGTCGGTCAGGAGGCTGCCTGAAGTGTGCGCTTGCAAGGAGTCAAGTGACAGTACTTGTGCAGTAGCACTTGTCCTGTCCTCGAAATCACTTGACGAATACGCGTGTGAGAAGGACTCGTCGTCAATCTCATCCAAACAAGCCTCTAATTCATGTTTGGATGAGTTAGTGGTTTTTGTGTGTACACTGTTTCCACTGCGAACCAGAGAATTGATTGGAGGATTCATGCTGGGACCAGTGGTCGGCTCGGATGTTATTGCAGGCAGGAAATGTGTTGGCGAAGGCGCGCTTGGTTCACGCGTCGTTATCGCCTCGCTAGCACGAGGAGCTGTTTGGCTAATCTAAACAACCTTCTTGACGCGCATGATCGAACAACACGGGTGTCTGTTCCAGGAGTGAAAAAGCAGTGGTCAAGTCGTTCGGACGACACTCGCGTCGGTCGAGCTCCGGCCGACACCAGAACAACTTGCATGCGAGCAATATTGTAGAACGAGGAGCGTCCGAACAGGCTCTTCGATGACCACTCACGCCAATACTTTCCGGCCTTCTCATTGCAAGGCGACAGTCATGCTTGAACAGTACCGGTGGTCGAGTCGACCGATCAAGATGGCAAAAGTCGCAATTCCCTGTTGCATTTGCGCAAACGGCCACAACCCGCTGTCTTGACTTGTACGGCACTCCACAAGAGAATGAGCGGAACGACCAATCGCCGTGATTGGAGGATGTTGAAGCCTGAAATCACTTGCGCAAAGTATGCTCACCACATTGATCCACTTAGTGCTTAAACCAAGGGACCTCCGTCAAAGAGCCAACTCGAAATGACTGCTTCACACAACGCAACTTTCTGGCACCTGCCCAAGCAGACCCTCGTACTCCTCATCCTCCTCCTCTTTACCAAGCGCACGATGCTCGCGCGCAGCCTCCGCCCCATCGCAGCGGCACCAGCGCTTGCAGCCTCCGCGCGCCGCAATGTCACCGTCGTGGTCGGCAACCAGCTCAACGTACGCGCCACTCTTTCTCACCGCTCACGCCAGCCACGATGGTTCCCCTGACTTGCATTTGGTTGGTTGTCTTCAATAACCACCGCAGGCGTCGAAACTCCAAGTGCAGCGCACGCAAGCGCCGAAGCAGAAGGTGCCGATAGAGACGCTCACGTTCGGGACCACGTTCACAGACCACATGTTCGAAGTGGACTGGGAACAGGGCGACGGCTGGCAGGCGCCGCTCATCCGGTGCGTTCTATTACCTCTCTTATTTCATCACGGCCATTGCACAGGCGGTTGGCTCACTCAGACTGCGTGTGGTCGGTCCTCCACTGGCTCTTGGTCTTCCAGTCCGTACGGTCCCATTGCAATGGACCCTGCGAGCTCTGCGCTCCATTACGCGCTGGAGGTGCGTCTTGTGTTCAGTAGCATCGCTTGGATTGGCTATGTTAGGTGGTAAGTACGACACGAATAACGGGCGTGGTCTCCTCAACACTGTGTGTGTAGTGCTTTGAAGGCATGAAGGCGTACGTTGGACCAAAGGGCGAGATCCGGCTCTTCCGCCCCGACATGAACATGAAGCGCCTCAACTCGTCCATGAATCGCCTCCTCCTTCCGCAGTTTGACGACGAGGAGCTCATCAAGTGCCTCAAGTGCGTGCGACAGACGCCCGACAGCTCTCTCTGTCGCTCTCGCTCTAACGGACGGTGCTCCTTTGCTTCAGGGAGCTCCTCAAGCTTGACCGTGACTGGGTGCCGCAGGGCGACGGCTACTCGCTCTACATCCGCCCCACTGGAATCAGCACGCACGTACGTTACGTTCGCCATGCCCGTTGGTCCCTGTCTCCACTGGGTCTAGTAGACGCTCACTCGGTGTCGAAACTGGGAATCTTGACAGCCGTACATCGGCGTCGGCGCGTCGCTGAAAGCCAAGATCTTCATCATCATGTCGCCTGTCGGACCGTACTACCCTGGTGCGTCCTCTCGCTCTCTCGTTCTTCCGTGGTGGACACAGTGGACTGACTCACTGGGCTTCCCTTCCATCATACCACAGAGGGCTTCAACCCTGTCAAGCTCTACGCGAACGACGAGTATGTTCGTGCGTGGCCAGGCGGCACTGGCGGTTTCAAGCTCGGCGCGTACGTGTGCATCCTGGAGCTTATACAAGCTGCTGGGGTCCGCGTCGTCGACTGACAGTGGACGTCGCACGCCGGTATCACTTGTCTCTCTGTCTCTACAGCAACTACGCACCAGGAATCATGCCCCAGGTTGCTGCTGGCCAGAAGGGCTACACTCAGGTAGCCAACACTGTTGGCGTCCGAGTCGGGAGCCGGTCGCTCGCTTGCTCTTGTCATCATGGTGCTCACAGACCCTCTCTCTCTCTCACTGTATGTATACAGAACCTGTGGCTCTTTGGTCCGGACCACCATGTGACGGAAGTGGGCACGATGAACCTGTTTGTGCACTGGGTGAACGAAGACGGGGAGACGGAGCTGATTACGCCGCCGCTCTCGCGTGGCGACATCCTCCCGGGCATCACGCGCGACTCGATCCTCACGCTCGCGCGCGAGTGGGGCGAGTGCAGCGTCGCTGAGAAGAACGTGACGATGCCGCAGCTGCAGAAAGCCGTGGAAGAGGGCCGCGTGCTCGAGATCTTTGGCTCCGGCACGGCTGCGATCGTCACGCCAGTGTCGACGATCAACTACCTCGGCAAAGACCTCGCGATCCCACTCGACGGCAAGGACGGCAAGGCCGGCAAGATGGCGGAGCGCATCCTCAAGGAGCTCACAGACATCCAGGTACGCGGGTGGTGTCGTGTGGTGTCGTGTGGTTGGTAGTCAGACGCTGACTCATCCCCCCTCTCTCTATCTTTGGGTCGATATGTAGTACGGACTCGTGGAGCACCCGTGGTCGGTGGTCGTGAACTGAGTGCAGTGGGTGATCGTCTAGCTCGGAGGACACAGCGGAACAGAGACGTTCCATTCAGACGAGAGGAGTGAGGGCAGCCAGCATCTCGTTGCGCGAACGCGGACACAGCAGATCCCATCCCAAGAATACACTGCGTCGCTTCCTCTCTCAAGTACCTCTCCTCTCTTCCCCTCTCCACCCCACTCCTCACTCCACCTGCGTGCTCAACGTGCGCAGTCTGTACGAACTGACTGCTCTCGTCAGTCACCACCATGGGCGGCGCCGCGTCCACCACCCACGACAGCACCCCCACGACCTTAAAGCGCGCAGTGTTCGTCTGCCACTCGTCGCAGGAACCAGAGCTGCGGCGCCGTCTGGCAGGAAGAGCTTGGTGTGAAGGGAAGGCATCGTCGCCGATATTGTCGACTGTCGCTGTCGTGACAGAGCGGTACCCGCGTGACACGCAAGCACGTGCAGAGCTGCTCACGCGCGCACAGGTCGCTGTACTAGCGGTCGACGCCGCGTTCCAGCAGGCGTCAGCGCTCATCGCAGCCGTGTCGTTCCTCAAGGACAGCCGGAAAGAGGTGGTTGCAGGCCCGCTGACGTTCCACTCGCGGCCGTCCGGTGCGGTCGGGGCAGTGTGCTTTGCGTTCGGTGCGTGGATGCCCGAGCTCTTCTTTGCACCGCGTCAGGAGAGCGGCGGCTGCGAAGACGACGGGGACGGAGCGACAAGACGAAGCGGCGCAACAACACTGTCGTTTCTGTCGCAGGACGAAGCAGCGACAGTGGTCGCAGTCGCCAGCGCGTCCGAGTGTGAACTGGACGCGATCGACGCGAGCGAGCACGCTGCTGTCGCGCTTCAAGCAGCAGCGACAGGGGTGGGGAACGCACCCGATGCCAGTCCTCGCCGGCTTCTGTTCGTGTTCGCAGGAGCTGACGGCGAGCGTGTCGCGGGGGCGTTCGCGACACTCACGTACGACAGTGCGACGACAGCGGTCGAGTGCTGCACACAGACACTCGACTGCGACCTCGCGACGCTCGCGCGTGCGGATGCCGCTGCATTCGTCATCACCGACGCGTGTATGGGCACGGATCGTCCGAGCGCACAGTACTTTCGCCGGCTCTTGGAAGCCGCAATCCGCTGGCGTACGCCCGTGCTGCCCATCAACGCGGCGACAGCGCGCATAAGCGATGGGGGCGGCTGGTTGGCGCTCGCGATGGCCGGCAAACTCTGGTACCAGGTCGCGCTCGACAGCCTCGAGCTCATCCACACCAAGTACGCCGACATTCCCGGCTGCGCGTGCAAAGTGGACGACTCGTGTCTCGCGAACGACTTTCTCCAGTGTCTCGATGGGCTGTTGGCAAAGTCGGCGGCGGCGGCTCTCGCTGCGACCGCAACGCCGCCCAGCACACTCGACAGTGTTGACGACGGCAGTGAGCGCGAGGCCGCGCTCATCGCGTGCTGTCGCGAGAGAGCGCGTGTCGGCGGAGGGCTGAGCGCCGACCATGTCGACGCGCTGTGCGCAGCTGTGTGCGACCTCGTCGCGCGCCACGATGCCGACCCCGACAACGCGACACCGCGACAGCAGCTCGAAGCACTCGGTGTCGCGACGAATCCGTGCGCGTTTGCCCAGCAAGTGGCTGACGAAGAGTGCGACGTGCGCGCACACACGCCGTCGCCGACGCAGCTGTTGCCTGCCGCTCCCGAGAACGACCAGCTGTCGCTCGCGACAGTCCACTACAAAGTCACGCGCACGGGCCACGCGCCATTGCCGTCTGTGCTCGACGCGCGTGGGCTGCCGCTTGTGAACCTCCAGCTCGACGCCATGTTCTCGTACCAGTGGAGCGCGCAGCAGGCGGTGCTGGACGTGC
Organism: Globisporangium uncinulatum; assembly: GCA_023333755.1. Lineage (NCBI taxonomy): Eukaryota > Oomycota > Peronosporomycetes > Pythiales > Pythiaceae > Globisporangium > Globisporangium uncinulatum. The sequence goes on along the minus strand of JAASFJ010000081.1, from coordinate 6,182 downwards.
ACCAGCAGGGCTCTGTGCACCGTCTGCGCGCGTGGCTCGACGTCTTTGGCCACATGCAAGGCAACGTGAACGCCGCCATGGCGACGGCGGTCGAGAATGTCGCGTGCGTCGTCGTGTTTATCACGCGCGCGTACGTGCAGTCGGTCAACTGCCGCCTCGAGTTCCAGTACGCGCGCACGTGCGGCACGCCGTTGCTCTTTGCATTCCTCGAAGACCCGCGCGTGCTCGCAGCCGAGCTCCCAGACTGGCTCGTCGACGCTGTCGGGGTGCGCTCGTTCAGTGTGCTCCCGACGCTGCGTCGCGACAACGACGGCAGCGACAACAACAACGACAGCCGCGTGCTCGCACTCGACCTCACGACAGACGACAAGATTCACGGTGCGTCGACGCTTGCCGTGCTCTTCAGCGCGATCCGCCAGCTCGCAGCTGCGAGGTATCGCCGTGGCGCACCACGCACCGCCTACGACGGCTCGCTGCTGCTCTACGCGACGACGCGTGCGTTGCGCCATGCTGTGCAACGACAGCAACGACAGGACCAACCGCACGGCGCCGACACGTCGCTGTCGCGTCTCACGTGCACGCGCTGTGGTGCTGCGTTCGACCCAGCGACGCCCGCGAGCGTCGACGGCTGTCGCCGACACGCAGCGTACTATGTCGGCGGCACGCTCATCGCTGGTCGCTGGGCCTGCTGCGAGGAACAGGCGCGCGACGGTGCTGGGTGTGAGCCAGTGCAGCACACTGCCGAGTCGCGGACGTGGACGCTCGACCCGTCGTTCGGCACGTACTCGTGGCAGCCTGCGTGACCGAAGCGAGTCCTGCGAGCAGCGTCAACCAACCCACACTCGACCTCGAGATGACAGACTCTGTCCGAACAACCACAACGATTCCGTTGTCGCGTGCATTCCCTTACTTACTTCCCACCACTACACTGCACCACCACCAGGCGACGCCCGACTCTGGCATCCTTCGTCTCCTGCTCCGTCCCTGCTGGTGTCGTCGTCCTCATCCTCTCACAGTGTCGGTCAGTCGGTCGCCCTGTTACTTTCTCTCGTTTAGAAGACCGTGATGAGCACAAAGCAGCTGTAGACGAGCACGATCGGGTACGCGACGAGGTACTTTTGCTCCGTCATGTAGAGCGCTTTCTCAAAGAATCGCGACGCTGTGTGCGAGCTCCAGAGGATCGCGAGCGACGCGAGCGCGAAGCCAGCGAGCCCGAGTTTGTGCACCGAGACGACAATGTTCACTGCTGCGAGCGCGACAATCGGGAGGAGACAGTACCCGAGCACGGAGCAGACGCGGTAAATGTCGATCGTGCGCTCGGGCGACAGGAGGTTCATGAGCAGGTACATGAAGACACACGAGAGGACGCCAAAGCCGTAGATGTACCCAAAGTGCACCTTGGCGGCCTGTCAAAAATGTCAAAAATGTCAAAATCACAATCAGCGAGGGGTGGTTTTGGACAAGATGTGACGTCACGTGACGTGACGCGAGTCGTCGTACCAACAGGAGGCAGACGCCAAAGAGGAAGCAGAAGGCGAGCGGACCCGCGAGGTCGGCGTCGTCCAGAATGTGTTCGTTGATCTGCTTGGTCGGCAGCAGCACAGACTGCGTCTTGAGCCAAATGTGGTCAAAGTTGATGCCAAGCTCTGTAAGACAGCGTTGGTGTTAGTGTCACGGGGGGACTTTTCTATACAGTATCCTAGATAAAAGTCCGTTGTGCAGCCCCGCACCTTCGAGCAGTGGCGGTTCGTTCGCGTAGTCCTCGTCGTCGGCGTCGCCGACGTAGCTGCCGGACGAGGAGCTGGGCGGCACAGGAGTGTTGTTCATGTGGAATGTGTGCGGCTGACCACGCGCTGCAGGACGCATGGCGGCGTAGTTGGGGTCGGCAGCGGGCGTGAACCACGGGCTGCCGGCAGCTGGGTCCATGTTCATGTTCATGTTCATTGCTGCCGCGCTGGTAGTGAAATTCCCGAGTGCGAAACCGCAAAAAGTGATGTGTCGAAAATCCGCGAGACTGAAGATCTGGACATCGGAAATGAAAAGGGAGCTTTGGTATCTCCCCGTTTCGCTAGCTTACAAGTGTTCGTTGTGTGTTGCCCTCCATGCAAGCTTGTTCATTAGTTTGAAACAGAACAGCTCCGGACAACCAACAGAGCTACTGAGATGGCGATGGCTGCGCACGCACGACGCCGCGTGGTGCTGCACTTCGACCTGAACCGCACGGTGCTCATGTCGGACGCGGCGGGCGGCCGCACGATGGAGAACACGGTCGACTACCTCCTCTCCGAGTGCACGTGGGGCTACGTGCACCCGTCGCGTCCCAGCGAAGTACGTCTCTCTCGCGTTCGTCCACGTACTTGATTGGATCAATAGAAAACGCGCGACCAACTCGCCGTGGCTCTGTGATGTCGTCACGACAGTGGGTGTGCGTCTCGGAGGCCTCGAGCATTGAGCCGCCAGCCGGCGGTGTCGCAGCGGTGGTAGTCGACGGCGCCGACGTGGCGCTGCCACTCATCACGTACAAGCAGTTTGTGGACGACGCGCACCCGTACAAGAGCCTCCAGAGCGCCGACAGCGGCAGCGTGGAGCAGCTCAAAGCGTTCAACAAGTGCGTGGGAAGGGAGAAAGGGGAAGGGGGCGCTCGTGTCTTTCGTGTGGGTGAAGGAATGAAGGAAGGACTGACGACTGACTGGGGACATCCATTAGAGCGGCCAAGAAGCAGCGCACAGCGCTCCAGTCGGCATTCACAGGTGGCGACGGGCCTGGCAGCCGCGTACGCGGGTCGTTTAACGACGTCCTGACCAAGCTCCACTTCCCCGAAGGCGACCAGCGAGACGCCGCCAAGGTCCCGTCCCGTCCCGTCTCATCCCATCCAGCAACTTCGTGTCTTGTGGTCCTGTGGAAGCGGGAGCCGTGCTGCCTAGTCTGACGCTCGTGGTTGTCTTGTGTGTGGATGTGACTCTATAGCGTGCGGCGGTCGCACTCCCCGAGTCCCGTTTGCAGGAAGCGTGGAGCGAAGGCAAGTTCTACTTGCTCCCGTCGTTCCTGCACCTGCTGTCGTTCCTCGCAGCCCGTAGCGACAATCGCGACAGCGACAGCGACAGCGACAGTCACGACACGATGTCGTCGCCAGCGTACGAGTTCAAGCTCGTGTTCCGCACGTTCGGCGACGACATCCCGGAAGTCGCGAAAGAACTCGAGCTGCTCGTAGACGGGAAGCACCCGTTCTGCCCAGGCACGACGTTGCCCGACACGTTCAAGCTCGACGTGTCGCCTGGCAGCGCACGCGTCGGCACGTTCTACCGCGACGGCTACAGCGCCGACGGGACAGCGCTCGCTGTCGGGACGCTCATGAAACTGCCGTTCTCGAGCGCAAACCGGGACGATCCGCGTGCACTCGAGACATTCTACAACAGCAGCGACAACGACAGCGCCAGTGGCACTGTGGAGATTGTGCGTGGCTTTGCGGCGATCCAGAACAAGCTGGCGGCGATGCTGCGCGAGAGCACGACGCTCGCACTGCGCGACTACTGGGAGTGGTGGAGCGCGCACGCCGAGAACGGCGAGTACGGCAAGCTGCTGCTCGTGGACGACAGCGACAGCAGCGCGGCGACAGTGGGGACGGACGACAGCAGCCTCACCGTGTTCTTTGACGACCACATTGAAGCGCACCACGCGCACATTGTCGACGTGCGCGACGTGCGCTCAGGAGCAGTCGTGCCGTTCGAGACGAGCAACGGCCGGTTCCTCCAGCGCGTCGAGCCATTCGCAGCCATCACGGACGAGCAGTACTTTGTGCGCCTCGTAGCCAAGATTCTGCAGGACGCAGAGGACGCGAGCAGCAAGCTGTAGAACGCCGAACGGCGCGTGGATGGTGATGGGGAGCGGAGGGGTCTCTTTCGTATGGAGTGGACCACTCGAAACTAGGTCCTTGTTCCACTGGCACCCGTGTGCTTGTTCTGTCGCTACTTGCTCTCCCCTTTCTTATAGCCCGCAGGCTTCCGGCCCGGTCGCTTGCGCGGCCGCCCGGCTTTCGTGAGCAGGACGTTCGGTGGCGGAGGCGGCGGTGGGGGCGACGTGGCGCCAGCGTCACTCTGGTTCGTGTTGGTGTCTTCGTCGTCATCGTCCTGCGCTGTGTCGTCCTCACCGTCGTTGCGGTGGGTGGTCGTCGCGTCCGACGCCTCCTTCTCGTCGTCGTCCTCGGCCGCCCGCGCACGCTCAGCACGGCGTTTCTGCTGGCGGGAGCTTACACGCGTCGCTGGAAGCACTGGACGGCGCTGTCGCGTGCGCGTGCGTGTCGTTGGTGTCGTTTGGGCACTCGACGCCGCCTCGCGCGCTCTGCCACCGCGACGTTTCGCCGACTCGGCTTCCGACGCCGACAGCTGGCTGCCCGACTCCCCGCCGCTCATGTTGTCGTCCTCGCTCGCTGTCGTGTTCAGAGCCGCGGCTGGAGGAGGCGGCGTCGAGGTCGACACGGTCGACGCAGCGCGCGGCCGCTTCTTCGTTCGTGTCTCGGCGTCGCTGTCGCCGTCGTCGTTGTCGTTGTCATCATCGTTGTCGTTGTCGTCGTTGTTGTCGCGAGCCGCCGTCTCGTCGTGCCCGGACGCAACGTCGCTGAAGCTGAAGCTGCTGCCGCGGTGGCGGATGCGCGCCGACACGCGGTTCGGCGTCAACGCGGCATCTGCCGACAAGCGTCTCGACGACGGACTCGCAGTCGCGCTCGCAAACGACAGCAGTGGCGACTTGGCGCGCTTGCCGTCAGCCATCGCCGCGTCCGAGTCGTCGTTCGCTGCCTCCTGTCGAGCCTTTTCTTCGTCATCGATGACGTCCTTCACTGTCGGCGCCACTGTCGTCGGCACAGGTGTCGTTACTGTCGGAGCCACTGGTGTCGTCACTGGTGTCGCCACTGTCGCCACTGTCGGTCGCTGCTGCGACCTCGCGAGCTCCTGGAGCAGCGCCTCTTCTTTCTTTGCGCTCGCTTTCCGCAGCGTCTCTGTGAGCGTGCGTGCAAAGTGGAGCAGCTCGACGCCCTTTTGCTTGGCTTCAGGCTGCGCGTGCGTCTCCGAGTCGGCGATCACGTGCTGACAGAAAAGGTACACTTGGTGCGCAAAGAGCTCCCACTCTGTCGTCGCCCCTCGCTCCACTTCGCGAGCGATCGCTTCGAGGTCCAGAAACGCCGACTCGCGCGTTGCAAACATGGCAGGGTCCTGTGCTCGCGCAAGAGATATAGAGCCACCCCCCACACACACACATTGTGTCAGCCACACCACCCAGCGATTGTTGACACCAAAACTGGCCACGCACCACGCCCTTGGATTTCGCGACTGAGCGGATTTTCGACAGCACGTCCAGCAGCATACTCTTGCGCAGCACGCGGAGACTCGCGAGCGCTCTCTCAGTGTTGTCGTTCTGCAACTTGTCATTTTCGACGTCCACGCGCACAGCGGCTTCCAGGGTTTTCTCAACGCTGTCGAAAATACCCCCTGCTCCTGCTTTCGCGTCTCTGGGACTCGGATCCCCGCGGCCATCGCTGCCATCCCTCTCCGACGCGGTCCGGTCTACTGTCGTTTGCTTTATTGAATCCTTTGGCTGGAGCGCGCGCGCCATTTCGACAAGCGCAGCAGGCGGCGGTGGCGCCTTCCACGCGCTCAAAAGTGTCGAAAACTGGTCGCTCGGCAGGGGGGGCGCTTCAACGAGCGCGTGCAGGCGGCGGTCGAGCGCCCCTGCCCGCAACTGCGCGATCTCCTCTTGCAGGAACGCGACGGCTGCGTCCAACTCCGGGAGCATCTCGGCGATCGCGTGGCTGGGGAGCCGCTCGAACTGCTGCAGGAGCATGTCGTCTCGCCAACTGCTGTTTGACGACGCGAAGTTAACAAGCAATGAGGGTAATCTCAAAATAACGGATTGATATACCTGTGTCGATAATCAATGTCGATAACTATTTTTGTCGATACCGATGTAGGTGTCAGACGACTCCTTCACGCGATTCCCACTCCGGCGCCGGTCTCTGTTGGAGCCAAATCTCGTGGCCGCAGATCTGCCAGCAGCGATCCATGCTCACGTGCTCTGCGGCAGCCCGAAGAGCTCCCGCGCTGCTGTTCGCGTCCGCATCCGGTACCAGGACGAAGCGCTGCGGCTCCGATCACAAGCGAACGCACGCCAGCTCATCCAGAGCGCGCTCG